>CM062825.1:24134892-24451514 GCA_031772345.1 Himalopsyche anomala | reverse complement strand
TTCTTTTGTGTTTTGTTAAAGAGTAAAATTGTTCAGAGCAGGTGTCCCAAACTCTTTAATCATTCTTCAGAATATAATTCCACCTTCCCTAGATAGTATAATTCTGACTCCAAAGGTACATACCAAATAATAAACATAATATTATGAACGTAGAGCTAAAATTATTTAATGTATGGCAACATTTCCTCCTGGGGAAATCTTCGACCGATTGGAACGCCACGGATAAGTCTTAAATATCGATTGTCTTTTTTTTTCACTATAAAATTAAGTTTTTTATAACATTTATTTATTGGTGGTAAAATTTAGTTGTAGAAAAATAATATCAATGCATTCATTCTATGAGTGACCTACATAGTTTTGCAATGAATTTTTATTTACCCAATAATCAAAATAAGATTTTTTCTCATATAAAACTGAAAATCAAAAAATATATATTTTGTCCATATCCGCTCCCTAGTTGGAGCATATGGCCACCACATGCTTCCTCCTAGATTCTCTGTCCCTTGCCTGTCTTCTTGCTTCCTCCCATGTCATTCCAGCGTCCCGTAGCTCCGCCGAGTACATCCTATAGATGGTCATCAGTGGCCTTCCACGACGGCGGAATCCATCCGGTTGGTAGAAGAGACAAGCAGAATTCAGGCTGTATATGTGCTGAAATAAATTATAATTATTGAAAGATGAAATTTGAATCGTTCAAATTATGTACATTCACACAAATTTTGTCACTTACGACCCGGGTTTCGCCTTTCGGCATCTTAAGGCATTCAAGTGCACGGATGATCTTGAATTTGTGAGTTTAGACAAAATGTACCTAATTTTAACGATTTAAATTTAATATGGAAAATCCACCAAGTACATTCAGTCCAAATCTTAAATAACATTAAAAGATGCCTGTCCATACTAACTGACCACACGATTAGCGGTGAAGTGAGAAAAACAAGTCGCTCATTTATAAATATTAGTGAACTATTTATATGGATAACTATATAATAAATAAAGTAAACAATTTTACCAGGGCTTTGAACCGCTATTTTTTTCGTTCCGGTTCAAGTAAAAAAATATATATCGGTTCGGTTCCGGTTTTCGTTCCGGCAAAAAATAACGGTTTTAACGGTTTTCGGTTTTCGGTTCAACTTCGGTTCGGCCCAGGAATTTACCGACTTGCCCAAAATATCTCCGTGACTCATTTTTCTAAGCTCACCGAGGAATTTGAAAATCTAAAAACCCTATACTAGCGTGAACCGAAAAAAAACCGGTATTTTTTTTCGGTTCGGTTCCGGTTTTCGTTCCGGCAAAAAATAACGGTTTTAACGGTTTTCGGATCCGTTCCAGTTCGAAGCCTTGACCTTTACAAGCTACGATCGCAATTATATTAATGTATTGTTTACGTATACTGATTTGACACTCGTCAATGTCTACCCAATCCAAATATAAGTCATATGTTTTTTCGATACTGTCGCCTAACATTCGTAAACTATCAAAAAATCGTTTTATGTGACAATGTCTTCCCAGAAATAAAGCGATAGGTGTCATCGAATTATTCAACTTGAGATATTATAGGCTGCTAGTCTCATCCTCAACGTAAATATGTTTTTTGGCAGCTTTATTTGTAATACTCTGTTCACATTTTTCTGAAGAAACTCGACTTTATTACGATCGTAAATATAAGATAATTTGAGTTTTTTGCTGCTGAAAAAGCTTTAATGAAAATTCCGATTTAGTTTTGAAAATAGGCTTCTGTTGATGTACTTAGAATTACTACATACTGACTCAACATACATTTTTCCAGAAATCCAACGATTTAATAAAAATCCTTTTTTTTTGTTTTATAATAAAACAGAAAAGACAACTATTTAAACTATTCGTCAATAAGATTTTTTTATCTTAACTTCTGCCATGTGAGTTCGCCAGTTAGTTACATATATGTAGAAAACCATAATCAAAACGGTTTAAGTAGTGTCATCTTTTTCTTCAAGTGCCTTGTCGAGTCATCTTAAATTTGATCATCAGAGTTCAATGTTTCGGCATTGATGTCCATACAGTATATAGTACTACGTCGAAACAGCGAGACAGTTATCACAAAAAAATATTGAAGAAATGTTAATGGTACTTTCTAAAAATCGAGAAATCTGTCTTAGCAGAAGATATGAGTGGGTAGACGCCAAATAAAATAAAATGAATTAGTTTCCGGTCATTTAATATAAAAAAAAAACAAAATATTTTTTTGTACTATTTCCACTTTTATTTAGCAAGATCAGGACCGGTTTCATGTTTGAGGTATTTTTTTTTTACTTAAAGTCAATTTAGTGACACTTATTTTTCAATACCAATGTTTATCACAACTTTTTATTGCATTTTGTTTTATATGAATAACACTGTCAAATTGTATTTATTATCAGTTGATAATGTTCGTCATTAGCGAAACCGGTCCTAATCTTATTAAATAAAAGTAGAAGTGGAAGTAGAACAAAGGAATGTTGTATTTTTTAATATAATCCTTTTCCACCTTTTATTGACAGTAAAAAAGGTGAAAAAAGCTTAATATTGTATAATTTGGTAACTATGAATCATATCTTTTTTTAAAAAGATAATTAAGATGTTTTAACTATCTATCGAAAAGTGCTGTACTTTCTGATCGCCTGATCAAAATATAAATCATGTTAAACAATATGTTACGTCAGCCATAAAGACAATACATTGCACTATCCTTCGTCGCCAGTTCTAATATATATTTCATAAGAACCCATAACTTGATTCTCACGCATACATTCAATATGCCCATTAGATCTGTTTTCGGGACGACTCTTCAATTATATTCAGATATTAATGTAAGTAGGTCCAGCGAACCTTAATAATTATATTATATTGTGTATAGCACCGTATCTCTTGTTATTACACTTATCACATTAGTATAAATATGTCCCTTTTTAAGAGACAAAGACGATCGGAAATCCTGTTTTCTTGCGGTCGTGTGCGGTTTTGGATTTTTCCATCAAGATTAATTAACCCATATTAGTTTATCTCTCTGTGTGTTAAACACGATAATAAATCTTATCTCGCTTTGGAACAATAGTTTTATATTGTACTTCGTATTTATCTGCTTTATTTTTTTACCACAGATCGTTGATTTTAACATTAATAACTCTAAAATAATTAAATCACATAATATAACTGTACACAAAATCAGCACCATATATTTAATATGTATCATATCTAATATAATATTATTATTAAAATTTATTATGTTTTACCACTTTTCTAACGCTTCTTAAAATATAAGCAATTTTATAGATTGTTGCCATTGACGTAGAGGAAAATAGAAACATGCGTTGGTAGTATTGATACAACATTAATTATTTAAATAAACATGGTATAATATACAAAATATTCAGCTGTTGGTCGATTTTTTAAATCGAACAAAGTAGATATATTTACGTTGCACTTTATTCAATACCAAACCATCTCCTTATAATGCCTGTTTTGGATCAACTGATTATGCGACCAAACCTCCTCCGCCATTGTTTGGCCGAGCAGTAATATTGACCGTGTAAACGTCAACATGCATCACTTTTAGGGTGTTCACTGTCAATACTTGGTGAAAGGGCATATTGTGCCTAAGTATGTAAATTCAAAAACCAAGTCTCCTGCCGCGTTGAATGTTTTCATTGCCAATTGTTGTTTACACCACAAGCACTGTTTATATATTTTTCTTTTCAGTTGACAATGCTCGTAATGAGTGAAACCGGTCCTGACCTTTTTAGTAAAGTGGAATAAAGTACAAAGGAATATTGCGTTTTTATTAAGTCAACATGCATGATAGTTTTTGGTTAGTAAATTTATTTTTACATTTTTCCGACATGAAAAGTCTTCGTGAAATTAAAAAAAACTTATTAACGATGAAGCTAGAGACCTGAAAGACGAAAAAAATATATTTAAAAGAGACTTATTTATATCAACTTTTAAAAATTAACAGATCTTTCGTAATCACAGTTTTGTCAATGAACTCTCCACTTGTCATACGCCTATTCAGAAACGCCGTGAACACGAGCGAGGCGAGCTACGTGTATTGGGGGTATCTTCTCGGTCGAGCAAATATAAACGGTTTTTATTCACTCGCTCGCTCATTTCACTTGCCGTTTCGCTAGGCGGAGTACTGTGCGGTGCTTAGATCGCTTTGTATTAGGCCTAGTACTCAGGTGGTCCAAATGAGGCACAATTTATATTATCAATGTTACTCAAGTATATTCTCGCTTATAAGCGATGAGTTGCATCTGGCAATATTTCGTTCGACATAAACAATTTTTGACTTGTATGTATATTATGTCCAATTGCTTGTATTGGTTTTTCAAGATTTGAAATTACATAAATAAAAGTTATCTAATAGGTAATACAAATTTATTTAATTAGTATAACACTTGTGTATATTTGTCTATACATATTTATTAAAATAAAATCAGTCATTTTTTATAGGAAGATATTTGAAATATAAGTCATCCTTTTAGCTTCTATATTTTTTAAATTGAAACATTAAAACATAATTTACGATTTTCAGTCGGTTCTTAACTATATTAAATTGGTGTATACACTCGTATACACTCATTGCAAAGTGCATTAAAATTGCTATGTACCAGTTGTCAGCAACCTTTTACTTATTTATGATTGCCACCACAGATGGTTTACTTATGATAAAAAGCACTTTGTATAAAATTGCTTGATGATTTGGAAGTTATTTTATAAGCATAACAAATTAGGATACATTTAGTTAAATACGATGCATGCTTGACTACGTACAGAAAAATACATTATAGCGGCACTTGACATTGCAGGTCGTCATTCCATTTTTCGTAATCAAAAAATACTGAACTTATTTTTCAATTTAATTTTAGACCTAAGACGTGGGCGTTTGTGACGTCAATTCTCCCCGAGTTGATTTCGAATGACTTACAATTAATGTTCATCTCGTTTGATTTTTCTTTAAAATATTTGGCGTATTGGAATTAGCTGTAATGCCAAATATTTTGTTAAATAAAAAAAGTCATGTACTGATTGTACCTATGCATGTACCTATGCACTGATTGGTCGTTGCACTCGAGCAGTTTGACCGTTGAAAAAGAGAAAAGTTCGACATGATAGATTTTGTACCATTTTATAGTAGTTTTATAGACGCTTAAAACTTGTGAGTTGGGAGTAATTCCATATTTTGGTTGCCGACCACCGCTTAATATAATTTAATGTAATAAATTATCTATTCAATGCATCAGTTAAAAATAGACATTGGTCAATTTAGATATGTGTTTTTTTACAGTCATTTTATGAATACGAAGCCATAAAAACATTTTAATCGACTGGTTGCTTATTGAACGTGTCAAAATCATTAGATGAATTAAACGTTTAATTTTAATTCAACTCTTATTTGAATAATTGACACAAAGACACGCAGTGGTGATAGTTTAATTGCTGCTTTGAATAAAATAACTTTTTATTTTTTTTTAAATTAAAACCACAACCTTCGGACGTGAAACTATCAGATAAACAATTATATTGATAAAAACTATTCTTTGTTATAAGTAGGTAATATTATTTTATGCTTACATAATATGTCATGTTCACGCAATTGATTTTTTCATTTGATACAATCCAAAAGGTGTTAAGTCCAAAATAAGACATTTCAGATTGAGTTATAAGTATGTATAGTTTTAATATTTCGATCCAAAAGTTTTACTTATCTAAAATATCTTTAAAATACTGATTGAAATCGCAATCGCTCGATGTTTTTCATAAGAGATGACGTCAAATAAGTACTAACTATCAATACATCTTAAAGAACATACACACTGCTCTTTTTTACGCTTTTATTTTGAAATTAGTAAAGTGAGCTTCAATATAATTATAATTCATTAGAATAAATATTAACCACAATATTATTCCCGTTGTGAACAAATAGACTTATAGTATAGGTTAATTTACCATAATTGCGTGTTATTCAGTCTTTAAACATGTCATTGCTTAAAAGAGTGTAAGGATAAAATTATGGTATTAGAACACTGATGCACAACCCGCGGCCCTTTTTAAAAATTTTGGCGGCCCTCATTTTTTTTTCTCAAAATTTAAAACAATACAATTTTTTCACGTAAAACATTTATTTAATAAATGTAAGCAAGCTTTTTCTTTAACGAAAGATAATAATAAATCGGTTCATAGACACAGGCTTACTGATTAAAATTTGGATTTGAGTGTGAGTCTTAATAATACAAATATCAAGTCAAATTATAAAGAACTATTTTAAAATCAACAAAGACCAAGATCGCATCAAATTTTAAATTACATATAACATGTATACCTAAATATAACAAGTGCTCATAATCCTCTTTTTGCGTGGTTTATTTATTTTCACGATTTCGAAATAACACGGTCAAAATAATGTAATAGAATCATTCATTTATCTAAATTCACTTCATCTCTTTTACACGGGTTTTTTGCTGGGCTGTTTTACATGGAACGTATCCCCCGTGTAAAAGAGGATTGAGCGTACCTTACGTTAAATTTTTCTTTTCGGCCCGAACCCATCATAGTTTGCTTTATTCGGCCTGCTAGAAGATAAAGGTTGTGCATAGCTGTATTACAATAAATAAATGTAATTCCCAGTACGGACAGTTTTTATTTCTATCAATTTATGGACACTACATCTACCATTTGTAGAGATCCTATCCGATGCAAAAAAAAACTGTGCGTAGCGAAAGCTGTACACTAGTGATTTTTTAACCCTATTCTTCTATCTCCTACTCTCTTTGAAATAAGCAGGTTGAGCAATTGAGTAGTACTAAACAGTTTATGTCTAAAACTTCTTTTGAGATAAGCTCCATTAGAAGTATAAATGCTTCACATTGAGGGCGTTCATGGTTAATAGTTTTTGAATCGTATCAGTAAGAGATCGAGAGGTATATCATACAGATTCATACATTCGTATAAAATTAAAAAAATAATTAATTATTGGATTCGAACCCTCGGACACTGCAATAGGAAGAGCACGTCGTTAGGCACTCGCTTATGGGTTCAGCTTTTTACTTTATTAAAACCCACACAATTACCTAATCATTTTGATATCTAACTGTAAACATACTCTAACCGCAAATATTGAAGAAGGATTCACAAAAGCAATTATTATTATTGTTCGAAATATTTCGTCGTATAATATATTTTATCAGTCGAAATATTTCCTATTGACATCCTCCGTACATCGCCGAACCGCAAGAAGACAACCGTACAAATTGGTCGTCGCGTCCTCGATAGGTATTGTATTTAGAGAGAAATATTACTTCACTGGGTGGAGGGATATTAGTTCTTGTTATCTCCTTAGTCCAGTTATTTCTGTAACTCGGTGATTTGATTCTTAACACTTATTTTATAAAGATAAATTGAATGAGAATTACCGTGGTGATGGAATTTTTGACCCTAGACATAGTATCGGGAATTTGACACGGATAATAAAATATTTCAGTCACTCTTGAAATTCTTCGCCGAATATATTTCGAAATACTTCGTAACATAGCTTAATTAAATAGCACACTGTTAAGTTTTATATAGATATTTAGACGCCTTATTATAGTTCTACAAGAAATAAAACATTTACGTCTGTAATATTTATGATTTAAATGACAAATTTTGTGTAGTACTTTCAAATTATTTATACATTTGGAAAGAATTAGTTCAAAAAGATTTAATGAATTGCTATACAACATAAGTTAATGCATTTCAAATGCTTAAGGCATACTGCAACTAAAACGTCATTCATTAATTTTATAATAAATTGTCTCATAAGTTTTTGCGTATTTTAATATATCGATGGCCATACGTTGACAACACGTAACCGACATTTTTTCATAAAATGAGTTATGCATGTCATTTTCTTTGTTTTTTAAGCTCTATTAAAATATTGACACTCGTTATTTACAAAAAATATTTTTAATTGAAATTGTTCTAAAATTGGAAACACGTAACAGAAAAAAAGGCACGCCAAACTTCCAGAAGATTGTAGAAGAGCTACATCGTTTTCCTACTATTTGAAAATAGGTGAGAAAAAATTCCAACATGTGTACTGCAACATTTTGTATTGGAGAGTGGACAGTCCGTAACTGGATTTATCTATTATTATATGGATGAAGTTCAACAGGTGCATTGAATTGATCAACATACCTGAAATTGAAACAATAATTATTCTACTACAACATTTTCATTGACTTCACAATACTTATTTATTTATACAGTTTTTGGCTCTCCTGTAGATTAGTGATTAAGTATTTGTTTCCAATGATTTTAATATAAGGTAAATTTTTTAAGACACTGCATAAACCTGTTGATAGCATTTTATTATTTTCTTTCACAGAACCCACCAAAACAGCAAAACGGAAAAAGTCCACTGAAACACCTTTAGCAAAATCAGGACTATCGCCCGTTGGAGTTTCACCTATCCAACTACAAAATCAACATCTCCACCCGCAGCAGACTCAAACTATGGAATCCATGCCTATCTGCGAAGACGCTTCCAGAGACTCCTCGGAAACAGATGCTGATGGCAAAAAGAAAAAGAAGGCCAGAACAACATTCACTGGGCGACAGATCTTCGAGTTGGAAAAGTTGTTCGAGGTGAAAAAGTACCTGTCGTCGAGTGAGAGAACTGATATGGCGAAATTGCTCAACGTCACTGAAACTCAGGTATGTACAAATTACTCTTTCACAAATTGTTCATTGTATTTTATGGTCGCTTAAAAGATTCTAACATTCACTCCAGTTTCTGCTTCTGCAGTGTGTACTTCACTGCATCTTCCCAAGCGTCGAACACGTCACAAAAAGTGGATGTGTCATGTAAATACTTGATGGAGATGAAAGTTTTAAAAATATCACATGCTTTGTTAAAATTATTGTAGGAGAAAATGACAATATAACCAAGTTTGAAACAATATTATGATATGAAACAACATGAGCAGTCATATGAACCAAAAATCTAAAAAGTCAGTAACAGGAGATAGCCAAGTTTATAACCTGTTAACCTGTTAACTGCCTATTCCGTAAATATACGAAATTAATGGCCGAACCCCACGGCCACAGGCCTATACAGCCGACATTCAGCATATGAAAGAGGAATATAATATCATATTCGTTCACATATAAATTATATTCAAATGTTATCACTGCCTACTTAATTCTTGACATTTTGGGTGTGAGAGGATAAATTTTATGGCGTTTGGCAGCTGGCGGCTGGGCAGGAAAAGGGTTCAATTAATTTTCTAACACAATGCATTTGCTGTATGTTAATTAAAACATACATAACTACTACTATTACTACAACACTAATTGAAAGCTGTTGTTTTTCTATAACGTAGTAGACTCTCTGTTCATTTTAATCGAATATTTATTTACGTAAAACGATTTTATTGTTCCCGTAAAAGATATATGCTTATAATGTTCGGTTGCTAGTTTTATGAAGAGTGCAGAATCATCATTGTTTTAATTCCTCACAGTTCCCTTTTTGTACTTAATTAAGATTCTGTATCAAAACTACATGACCCTTAACTACTTTGAGTAAGGATTATAAGTCATATTGTAATTTATAATAAGTTATTTAATCATTTATATCTGTAAAAAGGATACTTTCAAAGTGGACTAGCAACCGATAAAACAAAAATTAATTTCATATACAGGAAAATACTCCATTACTTCAGCTAATTTTTACCGACCAAAGAGAAATATTACAAATAAATTGAATAATTATAACAACACAATAGTGCGCTTAGATAAATGCAAATTTAATTATAACGGTATAATATTTTCTTTTATTTGTATAACTATGGCATAAATCGCTTAAAAAAATGAAAGTTGATGGGTTGACAAAGTTCTAGTAGAACAATTTCTGTTAACATAACCTCAATTAAAAGTCTATTTTCTACACATCGAGAGCAAACATAACTTAAAAACAAAATATTTAATTTGTTTGAAAACGTTTCATGTTTTGTAAGTTTTTTTTCGAATGTAACTTGCTTTTTGTAATTGGGTGACTTTTATAGATAATTAATTACCCGGTACTCGTTTTTTTTAATGTTCTAATGACAATAATCTTGGGTTGCGCGACTCGCTAGGAATCGAACGTTTGTGTATTAAAAACAGTATTTGATACTGTGAAAATCATCACGACATTAGCATACATTTTCATTCAAGTGAGTGCATCGAGCTCGTTGTGCGGGTAATTGACTCCTCTCATCTGTTTTCCGCGCATAATTGCACTAGGAGTCCTCGGGGATTTTTGGTTTAGGCCTATCTCATCAGGATCGGATCTAGATTATTTACGGCTTATTTTAGAAGAAAATATAACATCTCCAATTTAGTGTTTCTTGAAATTGGCACATAGTTCACGTTCTTTAATCTACATATATTACAGATGGTTAAACGTTATTCTTTTTTTATTTCATATTATATTTGTATAAATATATTTTCAGTCGACGGTGTGGTCGAGTGGTCAACATCGTTGGTTACCGCTACTGAGGGCACGGGTTCGAATCCCAGTACGGGCAGTTTTATAAATTGATTTTTCAGTCGATTTATGAATTTTTGTTCAAAAGGCATGGATGTATGTGATGTCTTGAATTCCCCCCTCCTACTCATCCTAACCTATGAACACGGCGTATCGAGAGCGATTAGCTAACCACTAGTCCCTAGCCTTCTATTCCTTATTTGAAAAAAAAGAGGTTGAGCAACTGAGTGACAAGCAGTTCTTATAGAAACACTTCTGTTGAGATAAACTCCATTAGGAATCTAAATGCTCCATATTGGGAGCGGACATAGTAAAAAAAAAAAAAAATACAATATTTTTACCTAACATTTATCTAGATTTAAGAGTGTAATTTCGGTCGTTTTGCAAATGGCCAAAACTATCATGCTGTAAGGTTGCAGGGTCACCGGCTCAAATCTCGAAATGGGATTTTTTTTACATTGATTTATCACTTAAGATGAATGTTTGTGTTGTTTTTCAAGTCTTCCTGCAAAACCTTGTATCGCGTTATCCGATTTAGAAAACAGGCTACAGTACAACTATCTTTAATCCTCAGAAGAACAAGTTTGAGCGACAAAAATACAACTAGAACTTGCTAAATAACTCCTTTTTTTATAATCATAAAACCTTTTCCGACAAACAAAATAAATATAATTCTTAAAACTACTCACTACTCAAATCTGTGGGCATTTTCATGGGCTTATCCTTTTCGCCAGCAATGGCTTTAAACTCAGTGATGCATTTATTTCTTATATAAACACGAAACATTCATTTTCTAAGCGTCAGTTCAAGTTCATCCGTGCACTTGAACGCCTGAAGATGCCGAAAGCCAAAACCCGGGTCGTTAGTGACAAAATCTGTGTGAATGTACATAATTTGAACGATTCAAATTTAAATAACTCCAGTTGAGATCCTCCGTTGGGAATCCAGATGATTCACTTTAGGAGCGGACGTGAATATACAAAAAAGGAAATAGTCACGATTTGGAATTAGGTATAATAATCCCCCTTTGGTCCTGATTGCCAGTCGAGACTGGGAGGACCAGGGACGGCCGCGTTTCAGGATTGACAAATATTTATCAGGCGCCCTGTCCGGAACAACGGTTGTCCAGCAGCGCTACCGGATAATTGCGGCATAAATCTCAATTAATGGCATCACATTGCCGTGATCGCTGTTCTGTAGGTGGTGTTTGAACGATGTAGACTTCTATGTGGATATGACTATATGTACAACCTTTATGCATTTGTAATGTGTGCATGGTCGCATTTTATGAAACGAAACTTTTTGGTAATTTTATTTAAAGATACTTAACAAATGAAATACCTCAGTTTAGGAACAGTTTTATGAAACATAATATATTAAAATATTATGACCATTATTGATTTACATACTTTTATCATTTGAATTGAAATAAGGTTAACCATATTTCTTCGAGACCAAAACCAGTATGTTGAAGAGTGAAGGGCTTCGAACATAGGAAAGTAACCTACTAAGTTATCACAAAGTATTGTATTTAATTCAATACAAACTATTTTTTCATAAATTCTTTCTTATTTCGGCACCATGCAATCGTGAACAATCTGAAGATACCAAATCTATATATATCAACTATAGTGCCTGATTACCATATAAGCATACGAGCAGCGGTGGGCTGGTATTATGTTAACAAGGGGCTCGGTAAATCTCAGCCATAATGTCTTCATACCATAGATGATGCATATGACGTGGCTCACTGGCTTTTTTGCGGCCCGTTAGTTGCCTTTGTTTGCTTCTTCAATTAAAAAAATGGAGGAGCAACAAAGTCTTCTGTTTTGTATTACAATTTATAAGAAATTGCAGTTAGGTGCTGATTTGATCTTAAATGAATGATTTTCTTAACTTAACAAGGGGCTCGCCGGCCACAGAATTTTAACAAGGAGCTCGGGCGAGCCCATCCCTGCATACGAGGCGCGCACTCCGAGCCTTAGAATCTCAAGGGCCTCAAAAATAGCTTATAATATATAACCTATGTATATACTTTTTCACTTTTAGGGTGTTCACTGTCAATACTTGGTGGAAAGGCATTATATTAGTAAAAAAACAATAATCCTTTGTACTTCATTCCACTTTATTTAATATGTCAGGACCGGATTTCGCTCATTACGAGCATCGTCATCAGTTGACGATGCTCGTAATGAGCGAAACCGGTCCTGACATATTAAATAAAGTGGAATAAAGTACAAAGGATTATTGTTTTTTTACTAATATATACTTTTTGTTTAATTTTTTTATATTTTTTTTATTATTTTACTTGGATTTTTATGTTATCCGAAAAACAGGGCCCTTCAAATTGTTTTGCGCCTGGAGCTTACATTTACATTTACGATATAAAGAACCGTAAATGTTGTTGGTTTTACAGCTAAAAATAATTTATTTATTTTTAAACGTTAACGTTGAAATCTGTAACATATTTTTAACCAAGCAATCACACCAAACCAGGTTCGAACAATTTACGACTATACGGGTTTCATTGAACTATTACATCTAAGTAAGTTAATTATGCTAAATTATCGATCGCTCTGATACAGCTGAATCCAGAAATACAGTCATATAACACCGACTTACTTAGCACAATATTTTGACGCAGAAATTCGCTGCTGAAATTAGAATTTTCGCTTATTCGAAATGTCGTTTTTCCTTGCAGCGGCATGTCACCCATTCTGCGTGTGTCGCTGTAATAATATCCGAGACGGTAGCCGGACATGTGACAGCACGTAATTAGTGTTTCATATTAGGGCAGCCGCCCCCCGTGTCCGCCTCTGCGCGCCTATCTATCTTGCGCCATTAACCCACCAAACACCATTGTTTTGTTTTACCCCAGTAAATTAGAAATTAATAAGCAGTATTTTTTCGATAGAAACTCCTATAACCATGTTAATGATTATCCCTCGTTTCTACACTATCGATTGATAAATGTCGTACAAAAATAGTTAAGATAGGAACTACAGTTTACGAAAAAATAAATTCAATTTTGTTCTTGCACGTCTTGAATGATACTTATTTACTTATAACCTAAATGAAAAGACTTTTTTAGGGTGTAAACTGTCGAAACTGTACTTGGTTGAAAGGCATTATATTAATAAAAACACAATATTCCTTTATACTTAATTCCACTTTTTTTTTTCCATGTCCGCTCCCAATATGGAGCATATGGACTCCTAATGGAGTTTATCTCAACAGAAATGTTTCTACGAGAACTGCTTGTTACTCAGTTGCTCAACCTCTCATTTTGCAAAGAGAGTAGGAATAGAAGGAAAGGGCAAAGACAGGACTAGTGGTTAGCTAATCGCTCTCCATACGCCCCGTTCATAGGATAGGATGGGTGGGAGGGGGGAATTTAAGACATCACATACATCCATGCCTTTGAACAGAAATTCATAAATCGATTGAAAAATCAATTTATAAAACTGCCCGTACCGGGATTCGAGCCCGTGCCCTCCGTAGCGGTAGCCAACGATGTTGACCACTCGACCACACAGGCGGCTAAATTCCACTTTCCACTTTATTTAGTATTAAATTAAATTAAGCAAGACTTTGTTGATTACTTGAATGTACAATCATTTCAATTATATTCTACAAATTCTCAAATACTCAAATACTCAGATACTCAAATACTCAGATACTCAAATACTCAGATACTCAAAGTACTTACATATAGTAATCGAGTATTCAATCTAGTGTTACACTTTACTATAAATGAGTATATTGATTAATTATAAGTTACTTATGCATAACTATAATAAAATTTGTTTTGTTTTTAATATCTACTTTTAATGCTAATTAATGCCAATGCGTCAAATATTTTTAATTAAAAAAACACTAGATAAACTTGACGAATTTATATGTCACTCGAGCTCGGCTCGAGGAGACATGACATCACATACACCCATGTTGAAGATACAAAATCTAAATTTGATATATACCATGCTAGGGCTAAACGTAGATCTACCTAATCGCTGAGCAAAACTCTTATCACTTGACCACAGAATGCAACAATTTAATTAGTCTAGATTCTTAGGATTTAATATTGTAATGATTAATGCATGAACAACGAGTAATGCTTTCGGGAAGAGTTCTTAACCAATATATATGACAAAATTGTTTTTTGGGTTAATGCAAACAAATTAATTATTTGTTAGACACAAAGCTGAATTGTTGCCTCTTAAGCTTATCAGAGAATGAGAGAGTACTGGATAAAACAGATCATATATAACAAAAGGTCCACACCAGAAACCAAAATCTCTAAATTTCCTATTTTATTCTGGTTTACAATTCATTAAATATATTTACATTCGATTCTGGGTACAGTAGTCCAACGTCTCTTCTAATTTTGGTATTAACAACAATGCAAAATAAACTTTACGACAAAGCTCATGTCATTCCCCGTGCCAATTATAGCGACTCTACAAAGTTTGACATTCACAGAATCAAATAAATCCCTTAAGCAAGTTTAACATGCACTGTCTTCAGTGGCGTTCAAAAATGAAAAGGTTATTAGATCACAAACTTTTTCTTACAATGTCTCCACTCCTTTTTAATTACAAATACTATTAAATTTGAATCGTTCAAATTATGTACACTCCCACAGATTTTGTCACTAACGACCCGGGTTTCGCCTTTCGGCATCTTCAGGCGTTTAAGCGCACGGATGAACTGTCAGTTCAAGTTCATCCGTGCGCTTGAACGCCTGAAGATGCCGAAAGGCGAAACCCGAGTCGTTAGTGACAAAATCTGTGGGAACGTACATAATTTGAACGATTCAAATTTAATATTGAAATTCCACCAAGCACCTTCAGTCGAAATCTTAAATTATACAAATACTATGTTCTATCTGAAAAAAAAAATGATAACAAGGTAGCGTAGTGCATTTGTTTTTGTCGAGTCAATTTCCTTCCTAATTCATTCATTCTAGCCGCATCACAGAGTAAAAAAATAATGACTCTGTGAGAATCTATTTGGATTCAACCGCGAGTCATTTGATTTCGTTACCAATTGATGCGACTGGAATGAATGAATTACAGAATGAAATCGACTTGACTGTTCGATTCACGCATTGCAGTGAAAACAAGATACGTATTTTATTTTAGACTTGACTTGCAATGATGATTCATTAGTAAAATTATTCATAATATGGCACCGAAACCAAACGACTGCGATGCTAAATAAATAAATATGTGCTAATATCCGGACGCCACAGATGGCAGTAATCCCATTCAAAGCAAAGTGATCACACTGATCACAAACTACTGGTTTATGTCACGGCTAATAAGGCACTTCCTGCTTTTGCTCACTTTTGACTTGTTTTTTCGGTACGTACTTTTTTCACGCTGCAAGAAGCTCGTTTGTCGCTGACTAATGACCGCAGTTAAACGACTGGGACACTTTTAATATTTTACCGATTATCTTGTTAGAACTCTACCATTTTTTTAATACTAAAAATAGGTACCAATTTAATTTTATCAACGCATGCTAAGTCAGATTTTTTCCTCCATTTTCGCCTTTCAAAACTATTAATTAATAGGGTCAAAGTATTTCAGTTCTAAAGTTTTTTATATGTTATACGTTGATAGCTATTTCGGCTTTCGCCATCGTCAGAACTATTCTTTAAACGTAAATTTGCTCAGCTATATATACTGGCTAAGAAGATATACACAATGCATCATAATATTCACTCTAACATACTAATTCAAATTCTAATTACAATATTGCACTTATTAATGTGATTTTAGTGTTTCAAAGAACGATAAGCAGTCTGGGGTTTTTAAAAACATTTATTAGGATAATTTAAACTGATATTTATTATTAATTATGCTACATTTAATTTATTAACTATGGCTTTAGTGTTTCGAAAACAATAAGCAAACTATTAATTAAGATTACTTTGAACTATTATTATTAGTAAGTATACTATATTTTTACACGTGTGAAGTACTAAAAAATACTTTAATAAAAAGGAATATCGTATTTTGATTGTCACACTCGCTGCGTGAGACAAAATTTAATACTCTATGGAATGGTCTATTGACTATTTGCAGTTGCTCGCATTTACAGTTTTCAATTTTATTTCTTTGTCTTATCAAAAATTAAAACTTAACTGACCCAAACCATCTGGACAGTGAGTGCATTATACTATTATGTTTTTACAATATATTGAATGTAATAAATAGTCTAGCTATATTTTAGTACATTCCAATTATTATATCTTCAGAATACTAAAATTCTTTTACAACGTAATTGTGACACACAAATATGCAAACAATTGTTTTATTGTACATAAACCTGATTATTCTAAATTGTACCTGAACGACCAAATAAATGAAATAATTACTTACGGTTAGTAGAACACCGATACTCATTTTTATCACATATTCCAAGCTTGGAGCACATGAAATTTGAATCTTTCAATTAAATATTGAAATTCCACCTAGCACTTTTAGTCGAAATCTTAAATGAAGCATATGAACTCTTTTTAATCGTATCAACAGAAGTTGTTTTACAATACCTGGTTGAAAGTCAGACAGACCTTCTTAACATATTCGTTAGTGATCATGTTAGCGAATACAGGGATGAAAATTTGTAATACAAAGCATGCAGCATAAAGTTACAGTAGTATTTATTGGAAGCTTATATATATGATAGTTTGGGGAGTAACGATCTTTTCACTGTTAGCTGACGACGTAATACAAGTATTGGGAAGTATATCTTATATTATATATATGATCGGCAAGTATTATATAATATAAATACCATTCGGTTTTTATTCCTTATTCACGAATAGCCAGGCGTCTGTCGGGCGAGATACGATGTCGTCGGTTAATTCCTCGAAATAATCGATCCCATTAATAAATTGTCATCGGGCTTAAGCTGTCTGATGGTGCCTCAGCGTGTCTAAATCATATTAATTGGCGACAGGTATTAAACTTGCGTTCAACTCGCGGATTGGCGAATAACTCACATTGATGTGTGCACGTTGGCAGAGCGTCAAGAATTACGTGAGATAATCAAGACTCCGCCGCGTAATAATTGATAAACGTGTGTCTAAGGTTGTCACGAATTGATCGTTTGAAATAAAATGTTTAATTGTCTAAAATAATGCAACTGTAAAAAAAAAGCATTCGAACATCAGTTTTTTGTAAGAAGTATAAATTGAACAATTACAAGTTACAACTCTAATTCTTATAACACTTATAAAAGAATATTTAAATCACTTATCACAACTATTAATATATATTTTTCACAGTTTGAAACAAGCTATTTTGTATCCTTAATATAATACACTCGCTGGAGAAATTCTCACGAGGAATATATTAAAAAATAATCAATAATCGATTTCATTCACCGGAACTCAATTCTTGTCAAGCGTTGTTTTTTTTTTCTAATTCATGTACATTTTCAATATGCAGTATATGGCTTTTTAATGGATGTATCTCAACAGAGTTTTTTAACGAGAACTGCTTGTTAGTCAGTTGCTCATCTTACCCTTTTTAAAGAGCGTAAGGATAGAAAAATAGGGTTGGCACAAAAATGTGGTTAACGAATCGCTCTCGCTTTGCCTTGTTAATTTTAAGATTAGAAGAGTGGGAGGATAGATATAACAAATACCAACGCCTTAAACAGAAATCGATTTTTTTGGCCTAATCTTAGTTTTGGTAATTCTTTTTTTTTACTGTTAATACTTTTTTGTGATTCATGCTGTCGTGATTTTAAAAATATTTTCAAACGTCTTTCGGCATAAAAATAATCATTTTTTTAAAGGAAAAAAAAAATTGTGAATATTGATTTGAAACATTAAAAATGTCGAGAAAAAAAGGTGCCGGAACGCCGTTCCACCGCGGTACACGAGAAAAAAGCATTACTTGCATATGTACATAAACGGAAGTGTACGAGTCTTTCTACTTGTTTTTATTTTGTGTGCATTTCTAATATGTTGGTAAGTACCCGTAACACGTGGTCGTAATTTAAAACTCTGGCCTGTTGCCAAAAACACAATCGTTATGTTATATTAACATACTAATAACACTATACGAGTGGCCATCGACTAATTTATTTTGTGAAATTCTCATTTCGAAATCCTAAATCATATTTTCCGCTCACCTTTAATCTCAGAGAATTAAATCCATCTTCCAGCAATAGATCATCTGTCCGGACAGTGGCGTAGGCATACCAACGGGTGCCAATATTTACCAAAGAAATATAAAAGTAGAAAAAAAAACATTACTCTTCAGCACCGTCATCGTAGGTTAGTTCTATTATACAAGATATGTAGACGTGTGGTCGAAGTCGCTCTCTTTGATTACGTTTCCATATCGACTGTCAAAGGGAAAAAGGACCGTAACCAGGAACCCGAACATTTCAACCAGGAAAAAATACTTAAAAAACGGTTTTACTTGAACAATTTATGAAATTTATATTAGGCTAAGTCAATAAAAAAACAGTTAATCAATCACCGTGCACTTCAAGGTCGTGTATGTTCCATAATTTGACTTTGGCCCAAAATTATCATAAAACGTTTATTTGTCTTCTGTAAAATTTGATATCTGTGGGTTGCGTTCTTTTTGCTTTCCACAGTCGATATAGTATTCTAATAATGCAACTCAACAGTGTCTGTTTTCAAGAACATGATATTTGTCTGTCGTTCAAACACTCTATTGATAGAGGGTAATAAGGTAGGGGGGAACTAGCGAAAATGTTGTTTTAAGCTAATCGTTTTATCTTCTGTCCGTTTATGAAAATAGATATGGATATTCAGAAGCAATAAACCATTACATGCATCGTTTTTTGACAAACCCGTAATTAAATTGAAAGACAATGAATGCATGTGTTCATTAAGAATTACAAACCCCTTAGTCTTGCAATAGATCAGGACGAAAGCTCTGAAGCGTTCGTTGGCCATTTGGCTACGACATCGGTTCGAAAAAAAATACAAACATTCAACTCTTTTTTTACTCACATGAATTGCAGGTTAAAACTTTTTTTTATCACGGCGACAAAGAAAACATTGTCTGTTCTGAATACAATATTTTGGCATAGAACTGTCGTTAAGTATGAGAGAATACATATATTATATATTGTTAAAGAGATACAATATTTTCTACCATAAAAAAAACCTGGAAAGTTTATAAAATATTTAAATATGTCTATAATCTTTGAAATAGTAAGTTTGTAGACACATAATATTTCGACACATACCACAAATATTGGCCATCGATATACAAAGTATGCTTCTTTATGTTAATTAACACGTTGATTACGGTCTGCACAAATTCGTGTGTTACAGTAACTTTGTATTGCCGCGGTGTGCACATTTTTATGCTTTTCATCTTTATATATAAAAAACGCATGTCAAACACCTTATTTCTTGACATATTTACTTTAATGTGTGATTGGAAAATGTCGCCAAAGGCAAAACTTCGATTATCGAGTCTTTGTTGGTTCAATAACACGATTAAATATGTAAATGAAAACGATGCTAGAATCGTCATTCTTAGGTAGCGCAGTACCTAACAATATTCTCCGCGTCAAGCTATTTTTTTGCAGTTAAACCGTTAAAAAGTTTTGCTTGTTAAACTGTGTTACATATACTAACGAGCTTTATTATGTAATCGTATATGAAGTTTATTTTACTTTATTATACTAAATAATTTGTGAACTTTTGCCATTTGTTTTTGAGACAATAGAGATTTTTAAACCGTATTTGTGTCATATTGTAATGTGTATTTGAATTTATTTACTATTTAGATTTTTGCAAGCAAGTTTGCGATTTGTTTTTACGGTCTTTGTGATTAGTTTTTGGGACTATGAATGGTCTTGTGAACGAGTATGTGACGCGATAAAAATGCATAATTTAACGATGACATCATTGAAAAGAACCGAAAATAATAAAAATTTGACACGCGTAATTAAAGTAAATGCCCATAACATGTGAACCAATAAATTATGACACTTAATAATTTGATTTTTACGGCATCCAGAAAATCTCAAACTGTGTAACATTTGTTTGCATTGACGTATTATGTGCTTTTTTAACGAAATCATTTTTCAAAATACATAAGATTAAAACTATATATTAACAAAACTGTCACTTTTACTTATAAATTACGCAATAAATCAATTAAATTTTCATGTATGGCATGCATGACGCATTCACCCATCGTCTTGCAAGCCAAACCAATATTTAGCAAGTTACAATAAAAAACGTTTAAAATTTATTTTTGCCGATGAGTTTAACTTGGCGAACACAAAAAAAAATGATTAGCATAGCAAAAATAAGTAAAAAATGACACTTTCTTTTCGATTTTTCATAGACAAAAAATATTTTTAAAGAAAAAAATGCAAAAATTGAAATATTTTTTTAAATTACCTCTTTAATCACATTACTTATACAACACAAACATTTTTAAAAAAAATTAAACTCTGAATGCAATAAAACAAGAGCAGAAAATATATCGCGATCACAGAAACGAGAATGTGTTGTCTTCGACCAACACAAATGTACTAAAATTTATTTTAAAATTCATTTTCAATCATAAATAATAAAGTAAATCGACACAAAAAAATACACATACGCAACAAACCCTCTTGAGTAGCATAAAAAAACAAAAACCCGAAATAAAACGTGTTGATACGCACCTCACAGTTTGAAGTTTACTGACGTAATTGAGGTCGATTGCTTAGTGCGGAGCTCTTCTCTAAACTCCCTTTGTCTCGATTATTTATCACCCGCGGCAAGTCAGTTTTTTTTTTAAATATAGCCGTAAGCAATGTGTTAAGCTGTATTTTTATACAAATGCTATCTTGACAAAATATTTATGTCCATTATTAGATATATAATTCCCCGTCACTGTACCGCAATTCTCACAGTTCCAATCATTCGCAAGTTTAAAATAAGATTGCAACTGGATGGCTATCTCACTTATGAATTCTTAATGCTTAGCCCGTCAGGCTTTTGTATTGATCAGCTCTGACAGAGCTTTTCTGAGCTTTCGTATTAAGGACGTCGCTGATTTGTCAGCTATTTCTGAATAGACTTCGCCATCTGACCACAGAACGACTAGACTGCTGGTGTCATTCATATTGGAAAACTTTTCTTGCGTGTAATGACTGAAAATTTGCATTTTTATATGAAGTGGTTACTAAGTTATTAATTACGAACATTATTGTGATGATAAAATTTGTCCTTAAATCATAGTGTTAAATATTTCTTATATTTAAAACTTGAATGCTCGTTTCCTCTTTTAAATCATTACAAACAGCAATGAGATTAATAAATATGATTCAATTTTTAATTTATGTTCAAATAAGGGCATTCAATCCCGATCCCTTTTTCTGATTTCGGTATTGGCAATTTTTTTAATGCCAGGATGCCGGGATTGAACATTCGACATAAAATCGTGTATAAATTCGGGATTCGGTATTGAGAATTTGTTGCTCGGCGATTTTTCAAAAAAAAATATCAATTTCAAAATCCCAGGTATTTACGGAACTCCCGGAAACGATGCAAGACCTTTTTTTTTTTAAGTCCTATTGTTTTTTGAAATTTTCTTAATCCCGAAATTAGTACTATCAAAATCCCGGGATTTTGGGATCCGGGATCCCGAAATTGGAAACCTTAGTTCAAATCTCATTTCGTACTAATTAAATATTTGTTATAATCTTACATATTGCGCTCCACTTTATTATCAAACAGTTTTTCTGGGAGGGATATTAGGAAAGGCTAATATATATATATATGCTCTATCTTTATACAATCTAGTCCACATGAATTGGCCAGTTTATTTTATTTGTATATCCAGTCATAACATTTCTTGAAGAAGATAGGTTGACGCAAAAATTAAGTAAAAAAAAAAAAACAGTTAGTTCATGTGGCTGTGGTATCCGGACAATATTAATATATTAAGAATGGAAAAAAATCCGATGGGCCGCATTACATTTCGAAAATAGCCAATTGCTTTCAAGTAATAGTATTGTTTTTTGTGTCTACAAAATTTGCCGGATTAAAAAAAAATGTGTGTGGTACGCTACCGCACAGAATTTATTGCCAGATTGCAGTTTTCTCAGTGTTATGGAATACTAATATTTTCTTTCTGATTTATTAATATATCTGTTCCAACCAGGTTCATATACGTATGATACAATCTTTGCTATCTTTACGACCTTCGTCCTTATATATATATTATTATGTAGTTATTTAAGCAAAACCATTAAAATCTTTTTCACACGCCAGACAAATTAAAAGAATGCGGCATCTGTAAATATCTTCAAGAATGAACGATATTCTATGAGCAATATAATGAACTAATCTCAAGCAAATGTGAAAGGAAACGCTTAAGTGGCCAATGATAATAATTACTAAAATAAATATTGTCATTGGGGTCCCAACACCTACGGAGAACATAATATTTCTTGTCTGCAGTACAGTCTCGCTCGCACACCCCGTACGCATAACTGTGAAAGGGAAAGAGAGAGGCAGTGGAGGATACACAAGACATCCATTAATTATTTTCCGGTTGACAGTTTTATTGGTGAGGGCTTATGATGACGTTTGAGCGGCTGCCATGCGTACAGTCGACCTGTTGAATATAATTTATTTCTTATCACTACTGTATTGTGTTAATTGTGGAATTAATTCTAAATTTTTTTTTATTGATTGTATAATGTAAAATAAAAACACAATTTCCCAGATTTCATTTAATACCGTCATGATATTCTTCCATTGAAAGTAAGCAAAAAATCAGTGAAAGTAAATATAATTTGTAGAGATTATTAAGAAAATAATTCACTATAATTTTTAGATGGCCAATATCTATTCCCTTACACATTGTTTTAGTAAGGACTCCCGTGGCGCTTTCAATCGGCGAGATGTCAAATGACATGCCGGTTTATTTTTGCTTGTTTGCATATTTAAGATTCATTACATCATATAATATTTCAGACAGATTTGGTGAATGTGTATTTAAATAATATATTAAACCATTTTATAAGGTTTTTGTTTTAAAATATCGATGGTCAAACATTGATACCTCGTAACTAACATTATACATTTTTTTTTATTAAAACAAGTATTTAGGCTTACAAAAGATTGTATGATTGAAAAAAAATGATACAATTTGCAGATATTTTTATAGTATAATGATATAATTAAATATATAATATTAGTCGAGTTTTCAATATTATACTATCGATATGCAATATAATTTCTGTGAAAGAACTGACTTTTTGGTCTTATACAAAATACTGTTTGATTTGGTATTGAAATAAATATAAACTCTAAATTTAAACAAATTAAAAATCGTTTTTTTTCAACGAACATTTTAACTGAACTTTTTTTCATTATATTATTGTACTAAACAATAAAGTGTTCATAAATTTAGATAGATTGTTTTGCTTAGCTTACTTACACCGCAATAAAAAAAAAGCTAATGGCCGTAAACATCATTCGATATTAATTCCGTTGACATTACTTCATCTACCAACTCCAAAGTGAGACAGCAATAAACCAAAAAGTGAAACATTCCTAAAAGGGGCGCTCTAAATAGATATTATAAAAAGCCCGCCGAAAAATCTCCCGCCATTAACGGCTTTGGGAGGATAGCTACCATTCAAAAAAAACGAGAGCTTAAAGTTCCAAAGTTAAGTGTCGGCCTCTCGGTGGTAGGTAAATGGAGCAATTATTAAAAGTTGCCGACAGATGACATCAGTCACATGCGCCTACGAAATTAGTCAGCCGGGGAGCTTTTGAAGGTGTGGGATATTATTTCACGACTTTTTGACAGATGCATTGCCAGACTTTTCGTTCGTGAGCTTTTTGTGCGGTTCCCTTGTTAGTAGTTTATTTTGTGGAACAGACAGACGTATCAGGTGCAGCATTTTTGTCTTTTGAGGTGGACTCTGAAATATTTCAATGATTATTGTTATAAATAACAACATTATATTAATTCACAAAAATATTTTTGACGAAATATAATATATAGACTGAGGAAAGGCAGAAAAAGTCCACATATAACGAATTTTACAGGAGGTACAAAAAACTTTTTTTAATGATTTTGTGCAAAAGGAAAATTATGAAACATACACTACCTTGAAGTTTACAGAGACTTATAAACTAGTGTTTTTGCTTTTTTCAAACTGAAAAACTAAATTTAGATACTAATTCAACATTTTGAGCTTACATTCTTTTTTATATAACGTGTTGTAAGTTGTAGACAGTATACTTTCGATGGATTCGGCGGTAACTTTGTGGAAGTTCATTTTAATATAAAATAAAAATAACTTAGATTATTCCACGTATTGATATAAGTAATACGTGGAATAATTTAAGTTATTTTTATTTTATATCTAGACAGTATACTCAAAAAATAAAATACTCATTTGTACTGATTCCCAATTTTATTTAATAAAATCAGGAACGGTTTCGCTCATGACGAGCATTATCAACTGATAAGCGAATACAATGTTAGTATTATTTATTAAAACCAAAATAAAATTAATTAGGTGTAATAATCAATTTGTATTGAAAGGCATTTGCAAAATTTCCTTTTAATATCATCTTAATATATATATGTACTTGTTTAAAAATATAGTTTATATAATAATATATTGAATAGTTATAAAAAAATATTTGTTTGTTGATTTTTCAACGATGCTATACTTGTATTTGTATATACCGTCCAATTGTGATGGTTCTTGCCTTTAACATGGATTGATTAGCACTCTTATACGATAAGTTAGGATCATTGAAAAGACATAGATTATCATCATACTACTCTATCAAATTAAATACAATAATCTATGTTAGCAAACATGTTTTGTTTATGAATAGAAAATCCAAAAGTAATTCAAAGTATAATGTATTTAATAATAATATATTTATAAAATCAAATGACATTTGCAGCTACAAGTTATTATGAATCCAGTCGCGTACATTCATTATTATTGCGAAGCAACATTCATTCCTTATCGAGTGCAATGTGAGCTCGCAGACTCACAGTTGTTATACGAGCTTTTCTAATATCATCATGGTTTATCAAATAACTACTGTTGACGTATATTAAAGTTATAGAAATTGAGGGCCTACGCGCAGGATTATTTTTTTATTCAAATAGTCGTAGCTAGGGCATCCAACTAGATACTTTCTGTGATCCCAGGATATCGGGATCCAAGGATTGAGCATTCTCTATAACAGGGTTTCCCAAATTTGTTGTGCAATGGAACACTTCGCAAAACTGGAAATGTTACCGGAACACAACTTATTTTTAAGGTCGGGTAATTCATATTAGTAAAAATATTGAAACAAATATGTTATTAAATCATTTACTATTTATTGATTAATAATGCTTAAAATATGTTACATACAAATATGAGTGACAAATTTATGATTAAAAATCTCCGACTCTACCTAAACAAAATATCTTTTAAAGAATTAAGACGAAGGAAATATTGTAATTCAGTATATTTAAAATTACGCATGAGAAATATTAATTCATTTGAATCAGTATCAGGCACTTTTATTGCAAATTGTGAATATTTTAAAAGAATATTTATTCGATTAAAACTTTTGTAAAAAAGTATAACTTTGTTTATTTCAGCAAAATTTCACAATATAATATGGTTTCTCGGTTTAAGTCTTATGTTTAGTGTTCGTTGATACGTTCTTAGCAATTTTGTCCACTGTTGCTGGTTACTCATTACCATATTCAAGTGTAAACAAAATAAAATCAAAAGTAAAATTACAAGTATAAGGCTCATTGAGCAAACATGGAGTGTGCGGAATGCGAATATCCAATTAAAGGCAAAATAATTAATACGGCTGTTGAATTATCTACCGCCACCTGTGAGCGCCCACAGTAATCTCAAAGAAGGCTGTGGGCGGAAATTAAATATATAATTGAACAAAATCTCGAAATGAAAAGAGATAAGGGCGGCTCTTCACTTTTGAGAGCGGCCCCCTGAAAAGGTGTCACTGATTCAGTTATCTCGATTCGATACATAATTGCGAGAAATAATAAATGATAATTGCGGATTTGCGGCAAAAGTTTTCAACAATAATTGACGTTCTCATTTTATTTCATTATATCCTTAAAGCATATTATATTTATCTAGAATTTTCCCTCGGTCTTTAACATCTAGGACGGGATTTGGGCTGGCCATGACGCTTTATATTTCGTGTCAGGGTTGTCTCGGATGAGGAATTTATTATTTTGGGCTAACACGGTCAAGCAATTACTCTTTGCGAATGAATACTATTCGATTTCTACATTACATTATTTTTTGATAAATGAGGAGCAAACATTCAGAAAGTAATTTGTCACAAATTTAGAAAAATGCTGTTTAATATCAGTTCTAATAGTCCATAATAAAATATATGAATGAAAATCATAACAAGTGTTCAAAAAAGGTTTTACATTATAAAAAATAAATCATTAAGTTGACACATTCAAACAAACCGTGATTTCCCCATCACTCAAATCATCATTTCCCAAGCACAGTTTTTGTCTGACAAATCACTTTACCCATTTATTATAAAGTAATATTTCATTTCATATTTAACAAATTTTTAAACTTCGTTCGAGTTTGAAAAAAATGTGATTTTCTTGTCGGGTTTGGGCAACTATTTTGATAATTTAAGAGTAAATTGTAGACAGCGTTTGCGGAGCATCGTGTATTAGACACTATCTGGTCACTTAAGATATTTATATTCGCCGAGCACATGTTTGAAGTGCACGCTGCATCCGACGTCTCACAAAACGCGGCCACTGAGGACTAACTCTGAGATAAATCAACTGCGCAAGTGAATTAAATAAAATGTAATTGTGTTGTATCATGATTAGAATAGTAACGTGTTTATTCTACAATAATTTATCCCGTATGGGCTGTAGTCTTTAAAATATCCATTGCAGTTATTTTAAGTTCCCTAAATACAATTGATGGTAATACCAACATGACGTTATATTGTTAAGTTTAATCATAAACCGTAAAAAGTGGTCACAGGTGATTTTAAGAAATGCTCTAAAGTTCAAAATGTCTTGACCATTAATCAAATGACAATTTTCAAGTAATAAATTAACTCCGATTTTGAGGGTGGTCCTTAATTAGCTTGGCGTCCAGACACATTCTGGTGTTGCTTCATTTGCATTTACACGAACAAGAGTGCATGCGAATGTACCCAATACAGCGGTCACCTCTGCATTTTGCGGGATAATGTATGAGGAAAAATATGCAATTGCAATTATACGTTCACTGTACTTTTAACACTTTGAAGGATTTTTATGTTACTTAACTATAATCTTTATAAGTTTTTCATTATTTTTTCCAACTTTCCAACCGTAAAATAACGACGCGTAGCGAGAGTGATAAGTTACCACTAGTCCAATCCAATCCTTCTACCCTTATTCTTTTAGATAAAGAGAGATTGAGAAACTTAATTACAAGCAGTTCTCGTAGAAAGCACTTTTTTGAGATATCTCCAGTAAAAGGCCATAAATTATATTATTGCATAGAGGTATAAAGGAGAGCGAGTATGTGAGTTCTTTAACATTGAACACATTTTTATAGCAAAAAATGAAAGCCATTAACCTATTTTTATTACCGTTTTTAAAAGAGTAATTAATATTTGAACAGTCAAATAATCAACACAATTATTTGCAAGTTTCCACTTTATTAAATACAACTCAATATATATAAAATTTTCAAATTAATATTTTCCCTATTGATAAATTCAAATACCATCAAAACAAAAAAAGTCAAAATTGCGTTACTAAATTTCAACCCTATCATGAATTATTTTGGTGTTCTGTTAAAATACATTTCTCGATAGTATACTTAAATTTCGCGTATTCATTATTAAAATTATATTTGTAAATAATTATTTTTTGCTTTGTTGTCAAATTTATGAAATGTTATCCTATCATTTTTTTCAGCGAGTTTGCTAATAAATAATTTATGATAATGTTTGACGTAAACTTGCGTCACTTTTGAATGCTTGGGTTTATAGTTCCACTGGAATATAAATAAAATATCCCACTGTTTTAATTGCATTCAATGCATTAGTGTTTTTCGAATTGTATGTAGATTGTAGAGCAAAACAAATATAAATATAAGAGTCACGTTAAAATCACAATTTCGCGCATGTTTACTACAAAATGCATTTTATTTGAAATAAACAAACTTTACAGCGCGTATTAGAAGTAATGTAATGACTTTTACGACATTTTGTCAAAATAATTAAATACATTTTCCAATTGCCCGTATTTGATTTAATTTACTATTCACGTTCACCGTGAAGACGATTATTTACTCATACATAAATCGTGATTAGGGCATCCAATCCTGGACCCTTTTTGTGAACCCGGGATTTCGGGATTGGCTATTTTTCCAATCCCGGGTTTCCAAATGGTGGACTAAGAGATTTTTGCTCGGCGATTTTAAAATCCTGGTTAGCTCTTCCCAGAATTTTGAATCCTAAATCTATTTTTTTAGTTCTCTCAAGATTTGCAATTACAAAAAGCCACAAATTTACGGAATTGCCAAAATAAACCAAACTTTCGGACCTTCTTTTTTTTTACCCCACGCACAAATTTTTCTCATTTTCTCAATCCCGAAAATTGATTATTTGTATTCATTTTCAATTGTTACATATAAAATCGAGTGATCGCTTCAGAGTTATTCATCCTTATAATTTTACTTTGTTCTGTATAACAATATTTTCTTATCTGCTGACAATGATAAACATGAGCGAAACCGGTCCTGATCATATAAAATAAAAACGTAATTACATAGTACAAAAGAGTGTTTTATTTTATGAATATAATTTATAGATATCCGTTTCCACTTCCTATACCGATGTATATTAAAGACATTTTCATATTTTTGTTGGTTAATTTTATTTAGACACAATATACATTATTGTTTCAAATTTATTCGAATAAAACAGTTACAAGTTACAACAAGACCCTTATCGTCTAATTTTATTCACAGATCTCTGCCCCGTTTCCAAATCGATTACAGCCTTAAGAGGGCGATAAAAAATTAAGTCTCACTTGGGTCTATCAAAGAGAATACAAATAAAAGACCATAAAATCAATTAAGACTCCTATCATGAGATTCGTTTGTCGGTCTTTTGGCCTTTCCGCTCATAAGTATACAGAATAAAACAAAATACAATCTTTAACTGGGGTACTTTTGACTATGCATTTTTTCAAATTCGGCTGCTATTAAAACGTTTCGCAGTGATTCAACAATAATGATATGCGTAATATTTTTTAAAACACTTTAATATATTCTTAAAAGTATAATATTTACCATAAAATTGTTTTTTTATGACTTGCTAGTTAAGCATAGACACCTAGTATCTGGTATGACTATCCTTTACCTATCATTTGAGCCCATGAGAGGTGAAATGAGTCATATGGTATCTTAGGAAAAATGTGTTGGATGCGTTATAACATTCCAAATGATTAAAAAATTGTAAAAGTGAAGTGAACTCAGTAAATACACACTGCAATAGTGCTATCTACACAAAATTTAAAATATGCTATTCACCAAAATATCAAGTTAAGTCGTAATTGTACTCTTGTAGTCAAATAGAAAAGTTGCATCATTTTACTACTTGGCTCACTTCACCTCTTGAGGGCTCATATGGCATTGGCAATTTTTTGTTTGAGGGCTTTCGTCAATTTTGAAATATTAGTTTTTATTAAAATATTTCCTCGGTCTGAATATAAAAAAATATGCTCAAAAATTTTTTTTCCTGCAATATTGTGTTTAAATATTTGTAGAAAATTTTCAATATTTGTAGGAAAATTCATGTAGCTATTTTTAAACTGGCTGTTATACTCATAAATATCCCTGTGGGTGTCTATATAATAAATACCAATTCAGCCAATTTTTATTGTATATTGTAAAATAACATTATCTATACGGGCTAGTTTCATTATAGTGTAAAAATCAAATGAATATAATTTATTAAAGTGAGTTTTCCAATCAAAAGTATTGAAAAACTTGTGATCGTGATGTACATTGGTTTAATTTACTTATACTATATTGGAAAACTTTAATAATCTTTAGTATAGTTGTACCTAGATGATCATGTACCTTTAAGTATACACAGGAAAATTTTCAAGCCACATAACTCAAGAAACGACTAGGCAAGCACTTTGAAAACTGTCGAACAATTTTAGTACATGAACGCTTTGTAACTGAAACATAAACGGTGTCAATTAAGTCATTCACAGAATTGAGGAAACAAACCATAGTAAGAAACTGCCAACTTTGCTAAGATTGTCAAACACTTCTCGAGAACAGTGGCAGGGTGTAATACTATAACAAACTAAATATTATAACTGTGATATTCTTATATGTAGGTATTATATAATAAGTCAAAAACATTCCCACCTTCCATGCAGTAGTGTTTAACTTAATTTCGAATGAATAGTTTATTTACTAAGCTGACATAATGTGCCGTAGAAATTATATTAAAAAAATATTTCGTGAATGTGAATGCTATTGCTTCATTCATTCTTAATGCATTTCTAGCTCAAAAATACGTAGTTTATAAATAGTAAAAGAAGAAGCGAATTGGTTGCAAAATATTGTATTTTTTTCTTTAATAAAACAAACAATTATCGCATATCATTGATATGTATCTTTTATAAAGATTCGACACTAATTCACTGTAAAAATTGATGTTCTAATACAATAAAAATGTATACATTTGCTTGAGAGACTTATTGTGTGCCTAAATATATGTCATGTTATGTCACGTAGCAAGTAGAATAAAACTGATATGACTTTTATTTTTTCAATAATAAAAGTATCTTTATTTGACAAAATTATATTACTTCTTAAAACATTACAAACGTAATGAAAAATATAACATTTCACATTATTGACAATGCATAGTTACACTTTTCGAAGACTTAATGATCGATAGGTATTATCCATCATATTATTTAATTAAATTTCGGTTCGTATTTTTTTTTCAATTTATCCCATAAATATTTTTAGTTTTTTTGTAATTATTCGGAAGCATCAAGATTTTATCCCCATGCCACTGCATAGCCTTTTCATTTCAAAGGGTTAACTTCTAACCGCAACTGCTTTACTAGTAACGGAGCTTAAAATAAGTCATTATGTAACTTTAACCCTTTTGAAACTGATATGATCTAGGTTAACTTTCAAAGAAGGTGTATCGCTAATACCAGAAATATATACTTTCGTTTTAAGCACAGTTGATGTGAAGTGTTTTCAGATTTTGAGGAATCGGTAAAACATTTAGCGATTGATCGAAAGGCTGCGGAGATAAGAAAATAGTTCGAATATTAATATGTATATGTGCGTATGGGAATACGGGTTTCAATCCTCGAACAAAAAAAAATATCGACTCTTTGATTTACTGATTTAATTTGATTATAATTTTATTCCAACCACTTTCATCTAAAAATACGGACTAAATAGAATTTGCAAAGCTATTTAATAGTAACATTTTTATCAAATATTACTTTCCATTCCCTCTACGAAGTCATAAGATGAACGAATTTCTTTTTTGACAATTTATGTTAAGATTCTCAAAAAAACATATGCATTAATTGGCAGTAAATATACTTAAAATTTGCCTAAAATTAAACACTATATATTTCAATTAACCACCCTTAAAAAGTGTCCCGGATCCTACAGCGAAACGGCGATGCAATGCCTAAAGCACTTTGCTCTTGTAGAGTTCATCAAAAACCAACTCCCCATTCTGTCTTCCAAACATAATTTCGGCACGTTCCTCATTCTGGCCACCCCAGGGTATTGTTGTCTCTACCGCACCAGAGCTTTCCACCCAAAGTTTAGAAGCGTCGTGTCTCCCTCGTTCGCTCGCCACTCACAAGAATAAAGCTTCATTGATCGTTACAAACTATTATTACCGCTTGTTCAGAGTCACTTTATGGAAACGGTGACCAAGCTTCCCAACAAAGCATTTAACACTAATTAATATGTTGTTGTTGTTATTATAATATTTAGTTTTTGAGAAACCTTAAAAAAATTACAATCTTATTTACTTATATATTGTACTGCCAAAATTTTTCCTAAAAACGATACTACCATTACTTGAGATATCTTTTTAACTATTAGAGTGCTGAGGAGCGCGATGGCTTAATATTAAATTATTTTTGTCATTTCATCAATAATCATTTTAAATAACAGCGTTTGTGTATTGAAAAAGATATATTATAATATAGATAGCCTAATTCTAATAAAATATAATTGTAAGTGTAATTATTGATTATTTGGCAATGTAAATCTATTTTTTTTTGACATCGGTCGTTTGGTTTAAAAAACTATTGTCAAAAAATAATGATAGTTCTATTAAAGTTTAACTTTATTAACTACGTGTTGTATTCAATGGTAGCAATGCCTAACTTTGCTAATACTACACGTTCTGAAAAAAATAGGATTGCACATTGTTTTTATTAAGATATACTGTGTATGGGGCATTTAAATAAATCGCATTTCTTAAAATATACAGTACTTTTTACAAACCCGAATATTGTTGCGATATTTCTCGGCTAGTCATTTGCTATATCTATATATTAAATCATTTATTACATATCACTTATGTACATTAAACAAGAAAAGAGATACCGATGAATACCCAGGTAAGAATTAATTTAAATGAAATGATACAATTTACGCCGAGCAGAATAATTTATCCCAGAGTGTGTGGTCACGCTATTTAACACGGGGAGTCTTTCCCTAACGAGCCCAACTGATATTCGATTTAAATAATGAATTATTCATTTTTTTATTTATCCATTAATCGAAATCGATTAAATGTAAGATAGCCAACATTTTGTCTTAATTATCATCAATTTATTTTGACATATACACAAACAGTTTAAGATAGAAAGAATGTATTCTTTAGTCCCAAAAGATCCAAATGTATTTCTTAAATCCGTTGCATTTGCATACACGTATCATAGACTAAAGCCACTGACCAACCATTCAAATGTATGAACACTAGCTATTCTAACTAGCACCAGTATAAGATACTGGCCAAATCGTTTGTTATAAATAAACATTGGTGGACATTGTTAATTTGATCTGTAAGAATTGTATCACGGTTGTGTATTTTTACCGTTTAAGTTTTGTGTTTTGTGTATATATTTAAACAAAGTAAATTTAAAGTTGTCGTAGGTACTTAATATTGTTTATACTTCATTTATAATATCAGTAGCGTAACTATATGTATACAAGGTTTTTTTTTATTAAGGTACCAAAACTCACTTCTTGTCACTTTTTTTTCTAGTCCATGTTTGTTCCCACCTTAGCAGTGCAAGTTATATTTATTTCTACTGTTCGTTTTACATTCATTACCTCGATTACAGCGGTAAAAAATGTATTTTTGTCAAATCTAAAACGAAAAAAACGAGTTTTTTTTACTCACAATTTAAATGATTGCAATAAATTGAAAAAAAAAATCATATTTTTTCTAGTTACGACAATTAGCTGTCTTACTCAAGAAATATATTTTTTTAATCCATGTCCGCTCCTAATGTTGATCATATAGACTCCTAATGGAGGTAAATTCTACAGGAAGTGTTTGTTACTCAATTTCTCAACCTCTCTTTTTCAAAGATAGTAGTAGAGATAGAAGGATAAGGCTAAGACAGGACTAAAGGTAAGCTAATCGCTCTCGCTATGCCCAGTTGTTAAAGGATCGAAAAGGGTGGAAGGGAATTTTCGAATATCACAAATACCCATTTCTTCGAACTGAAATCGATTCATTGATTGAAAAAGTGATGTTTGTACTGGGACTCGAGCCCGTGAGATCCGTCACGGAAGCCCACAACGCTAACCACTGCGCCGTAAGACCTGGCAAGTTATTATCATAAAAAACTTATGTAAATGTTTAAATTAAATACTTTTATCATGATTTAAATTATTTTTCATGCTTAAATTGCATATACATTATGAAAACGTAAATATGTTTTTTTTTCTTTAAGCAAATTAAAATAAATTAAACTACAGGCTAATACAACAGTCAGCTTTGCATTTAATGTTTTTAAAATACCAGCAAAGCTTTATATTTTTATGTATTGATTTAGTTGTATGTGGAATATTATAGACAACCCATCCAAAATATACTATAAATAAAAGTGTGGCATACTGCTGTTATTTGTTTATTTTACGAATCACTTTCGCCTCAATCGTTCACAGCTTCCCTCTGACTCCCATAATACTAAGGCAATAATAGCAGTGTAGTTACAATCACACAGCTCATACAACCCCTTTGGGTGGTTGGATAATAGGGCCTATTTTCGCGCGCAGTCCGAATAAAAGCTGCACTAAACGGGCGGGCGCTTTCGCCTTTCCATCGCCGCGACGCTTCTCCGGGCGTCGTTAACTAATTAGACGCTCAGAGGAACATTGTTTTGCGATTAGGAATAACGACGTGGCAAAGGCGGCGGATTTAACGATTTCTGCTTCCCTTTTTATCTAACCTACCTACGTACAAAGAGAATGGAAACTGCGCGTAACGAGTTTTCCGTACCTAATCACTTGCTTTTATTGCAGAGATGTCTTTGTCAATCTTTCCGAGAACAGTTTACTTATTCTGATATATTAATATGTAAATGACTTCGTGGTTAAGATGTCACCTTTTTGAAATTTCACAGCTATCCAATGTCTTATTTTTTTCATTATAATAATTACACAAAGACTTAACACGCACGAAGGATTCCAAAACTGGAAAAGACAAAATTTGAATCGTTCAAATTTTGTTCATTCACACAGATTTTGTCACTAACGACCCGGGTTTCGCCTTTCGGCATCTTCAGGCTTTCAAGTGCACGGGTGAACTTGAACTGACATTCGTGCACTTGAAAGCCTGAAGATGCCGAAAGGCGAAACCCGGGTCGTTAGTGACAAAATCTGTGAGAATGAACATAATTTGAACGATTCAAATTTAATATTAAAATTCCACCAGCAGCTTCAGCCGAAATCTTAAATTATGGAAAAGACTATTTAAATATTTTTAATGAAGGCTTAAAAGCCAGAACATTTATAGATAATTGACTTCAATTTTCGCGGTCACTCTGGGTCAACTTCATTGAGACAAAACAAAATTACTAGGTAGTCTATTGAATGAGTGACTCCTGGCTATTTTCTATAAATACTAGCTTTTAATATATGAGCCCTCGAGAGGTGATTGCATATTTTTTATTTTTCGGAGATAAATCTATTGCAATATCTTTTAACTGAGGTTATTTCACTTTTACTATACTTTAAGACGTGTTGATTATTACAACGGATCTAACTTTTTTTTCTTGGCTCACTTAACCTCTAATGGGCTCAATTAAAATATACTTATTCTCAAATTAAACACGTCTTTATTAATTGGTGTTATTTTGTGCAAATTTTGTATACATAACTAAAATAATAATATGTACCTTTTCATTAAGTTAATTATTGTTACTATTTTTAAATAATCAACATTTATACTATTTATCGCATGCACAACGAATGATGAGATATATGTATATGCATTTAGTTTTTTTTTTTAATTTAATAAGTGGTTTTGTAACTGGAGCTAAATTTTTATTATTCGTGCAGATCTATTAAGAAAAAATACACACAAGTAATAACATAAAATAATACGTGTAAAGTTTAGATACAGAATGTATTAATATTTCTGTACAATAAAACAATCGTTTAATAATGATAGCTTACTGAAATTATAATCACTACAAATAATATAAAAGACATACTTAGTATGAATTAAACAGGTCGAAAAATATAGATTAAGCAACTACGTTATAAGCTGATCTTCTGCTGAGACGCCACCATTATTAAATCATATTATTCTTCACATTGGGAGCGGATATTGATAAAAAAGCTCTATTTTCAACTAGAAAAGTTTGAGCAAATATTATTTTATTCCTTGTTATTTATTACTCGAGCTTTTGATGGAAACATCAGATAAGCTTAGAATTCGTATAGAAAAATCCATTAATGAAAGCTTCTTCTCAAAGATTTGCATTTTTGACCATTTGCTTACATGCCGAAACATTTGATGTAACAAAAAAATTGGTTTCAATTGTTATACATGATGCTATTAAAATTAACGATGAATATAAACTTATGTTATGTTTATTTACAAAAACGTCGTAGGCAGCTGTCTTCAGTGTGTTGCATAAATCTTCGTAAATCATAGTAACCGAAACCATTCGTTATCTTGTTGTTTTTTCAAAACCATAAATACGATTCTCTTGTGGCGGATTCGAATCTTTTAACTATCCCGAGTATGCGAACAACTCGTCATAATGCTCACAACATAATAATTTACGCCCTGAACAAGTTAATAACTCTGCGGACGAAGAGTCAGGATAAGTCGGTAAGGAGTGTTTGTTCAGCGCGGCTGTGAAAATATTAAAATATACTGCTTGCGTTGCTTCAGCATATTATTTTTATTTATTCCCTACAGTGGCAGTTGGGTTTTCATTTCCAAAAAGGAGTAAAACATTGTATTTTTTAAAAATTTAATATACAGCGTAAAAACTATATAAATTAAAATAGCGAAATATCGTCTTTTACAGCAACTATATTTTTATAAAATAAAAGCAACATTTCAAATTACATTTCGTATTACAAAGAAACTATTATTTATATTTGTATTATTTTCTTTTCAAACGCGAATAGTGGTCACAAAAAACTTATTCATCAATTGTATAATACAAACTGAACCTGTTTCAAAAAGTGGCTCCCTCGTAATCTCATTTGTTAATCAGACTATTAAAATTTAGAATAAAGGCCAAAACTCTTTTCTTAAATTTTATGACTTACAGATTTGAATAGTGCTCGTTTTTTTACTTTTGAATAAGATGAAGCCTTTTTTAAAGATTAACGTTTATTTGAATGAGTTGCAAAACCTATTCTGGGCGAATTTTTTTATAAAAATAATTATATCTAGGAAGGCGAGTCATTTGGATAACACGCACAGTTTGAGTTTCAACAATTTTGCAATTTTTTGATACACGTTTTCTAAAAATAAATTTAATAATTTTATTAAATTTGCTAACAATATATACAGAAAATGTCAACAAAATAATATATTCAATGCTAGGCACAGTAGTTTTTCGTCTTTACCCAAAACTTGAAAAAGCTTCGAGAGCGCTTTTCGCAACTCAATCATTAATTTATTCTCAAACGGAAAAATTATATTATATAATATTTTATATATTTATCTCTGTAGTATTATAATTCAAAGCACCTGCAGACATCTGCGTCTTAAAATCCGACTGATTAACCATATCTAAACTTTTATTTTCCTTTCATTGTTTCCAATAATATATGGAAAATAATTTACATAACATAGGTACATCTTTTTGTAGTTTATTGAATCCGATCAAGCTATGCGAAACAATCCTCCACCGGTCTTAGGCAATTAACTCACTTTTTTCAAAAATATGTTATTGAGGTATGTTATAATATTTCTTTTTGGTTTTTGCACCTTGATACCACTGAAAAATGAATGCATGCAAATATATACATATATACAAATTTCATACAGATACAGATCAATGTAATAAAGCGTAAGAAACCAAAATTACCTTTGAAAAATGAAGTGTCATTGGAAGTTACCATAAATATGCCTAATAATGTCTTTATACGGTTTAAATATGGTAAAAAAACACTATTTCAAAATATTGGTCATGGAGTTCTCAAACGTATTAATAATTTGCCGCGTCTTGTTGTTGAGAGTTATGATAAAAAATATCCCCACATTTTCCCGCCTCTGGCTTTTCCTGTACAGTTTCGTAAATACGTTTTGATTGTTTCATTTTTATTGGTTCGTAAAATATTTTTCGGTCATTTTTAAGTCCGCAGAGGCGTTTTTTATTTACTGCCTTTATTATTACTGGCACATTAGTGGAAATATCATTTTTAGAATGTATTTTTTACGAAAGTATTTTACGTTTATTTAAGTTTTCATAGCGGATAATCGTTTTACGATACAAATTTAATGGTTAGTTTTATATATATTAATTTAGGACGCACGGCTTGTAAAAGTTTTTATTGCATTCCTTTTATAATTAAGTAGCTAAATCGCTGATGATTATTCATGGGAATTTACCTCAATTTTGTTTTGTATTTATATTGTATCAGCCTACTCACATTGTTGAATCGTATTTTACTTAATTCGAAGAATCTAGAACTAAAACCAAAATGAATTTTCAGTTTAGTAATAAATTAGTTGACTTTTGGAGGTTTTTTGATAATTTGTAGACTATTTTATGTATCTAATATTCTTATCTGGATAAAACCTACCTTCACACTCCTAAATCGTGTCACAATTCAAAAATGTTATACATTCGATGGATTCGGCGGTAACTTTGTGGAAGTTCATTTTAATATAAAATAAAAAAACTTAGATTATTCCACGTATTGTGCTACAAACTGTGACACGTGTTTCACCTCTTTCAGAGGCATCTTCGGATAGAGATCTTAAAATATTATCTCTCATATGAAGCGTCTAATTACAAACAGCATTTTATACAGATTTGTTCAAAGTCGAAAAAAAAAAAGGAAGTAAAAATAAAAAGTGTTCCCGGGATCCCTGGAGCGGAAAAATTTTCAATCCCGAAATCCCGGAACTACAAAAAGGGTCCGGCATTGGATGCTCTTATATAAACCAATGCAGAATACGTTTCCAAACTTTATTTTCGCCAGTTATCGCCAGTTTCGCAATTAAGACACAGCAGTCTTCTTTCAGGTGTGTGAACTGCGAATACATGTCACCTTTCTCTTCGACCCTTAAAGATTTGCTTAATCTTACTATCACGTACCCCGCTTACTACTGTGCCGCCATATTAATTTAAATCACGATACATTAGCTGAAGAGTATTTTATAAATCGTTAGATATTTATGTATGAGAATCGTTTTGAGATAACAATCAACCGCTTCCCAAAATCTGAGCCTTCTTGTTTGAAATGTTCACCGGAAACGCCTTACGTTTGTATTAGTTTCATCGCGTTGTACATCACCTTATCTCAGACACTTATCTGCCTAGTAGGAAACTGCTTTATCGACTTTAAATAATTAATGATCGTGTTCTGGTCAACCATTAACCTCTCTCTCTTTATAAGTCAAATTTATTTTATCGTTTTTTATTAATTAAAATTATCGCCGCCGTAATTTGACTTATTCACAGTTCCAATACTGCTAAATGTATTTTTTAAAGAAGGTGATGAGCTATTCACTAACTGCAAATATAAAATAACAGAGAAAATATATTTTACTAAGTTTACTAGTAGGTAAGAGATAATATAAACTAACATCACTTTTAGGGTGTTCACTGTCAATACTTGGTGAAAAGGCATTATATTAATAAAAACACAATATTCCTTTGTACTTTATTCCACTTTATTTAAAAGGTCAGGACTGGTTTCGCTCATTTCGAGCATTGTCAACTGATAAGAAAAATATTTAAACATTGCTATTTATGCAAAAATATACTGAAATAAAAAGGTGTAAACAACAATTGACATCGAAAAGAATTTACAAATTAGAGTATAAGTGATTCTATAATTATACAAAATTAAAATGTTTACCACATCTAACACATAATTAAAAAATCATCAAAGATTAATGCATTTTCAGTGGGGAATGATGGGAATTACGTTTGTAATATTGTTTATATATTTCTTATCAGAATGAGCGAAACCGGTTCTAACCTTTTAAATAAAGTGGAATAAAGTACAAAAGAATATTGTGTTTTTATTATTAAATTATTATATTATATTGACGATAAACTTGTAACCAAAACCTAATAGAAATGCTTTTTGCCTCTCAAAAGTAAAATTTTTGACTAAAGACTTTATTGTCAAGTACTTTCGATGGATTCGGCGGTGACTTTGTGGAATTTAATTTTAATATAAAATAAAACAACTTAGATTATTCCAAGCGTAAAACATATTTTTAACATTTTGTGTATAAAAAAATGTCTAATAATTATAATAAAGTCGTTCAAGGAACGTTATTAAAATTTATTTTCTAATGCTCTAACAAATATCATATAACAAAAAAGTATGTTTATTTTGATAGCCTATCAATGCATCCCAACACAATATACAAATAAACATTTGTTTCATATATATAATATCTATATTTGATTGAGGACCAAATGATTGATATGTTGAATTCAATTTGTACATTATCTGATGTGGTAAAAATGGTATGTTTTCGATTTCACTGTCGTCACTTGAGTACATTATAAGTATTTTTTAACTTTATATATCAATATTTCTTCTTTATTATTACTAAAAATAATCTAAAGACACTCACCACATATGTATCATCTTAGTTGTTAGTAGACATAACCGAAGCATTTCAGTTACTAGGAATGTACTACCGGAATACACATACGAATTTTTGAATGTGTTAATGCTGCTTTCTTAGTTGAAACATTTGCCGACAGGGTGATAAAGGCTTCAATCATTTTTCTCATTAATTAATGACTGTTAGCGATGCTATCTGGTCGGATATTTCAATCAACATTCTTAATAGTATTAAGCCCAGGTATGTGTGATGACGTTTTAACAGTGGTGGTACTGAAAGAATATTAGATGGACAATCACTGAGTTGTTGCAGATTGTAAATGAATAATGTTTTTTTTCAATGGAAAATAAAGTACTATACATAGTTCACACTATTTAAAAAAAATAATAAGCTGGAAATTTATAATAAAAAATCAAATCATATATTTACCGCGTTATAGTACAAAATATAGTTATTTAACAACGCAATCAATTGGAAAGCACATATTTATTTTAACTTAACCGCTTGAATACCGCGCAAATAAATTATTATTATGTCCCAGAGATACTGCGTGTTTTTTAGAAAAATAATTTTGTCTAATCTACACTCAAATTCGATATTTTAAAAATCTATATTGACTTAGTATAGATAGCACTACAAAAAATTCATCAAAATATTCCTTATATTTTTCAAACGGCTTTAAGTGCAAAAAAAAATGTATGAAACCCACTTAGGAATACTGACTTTTAGTGTACAGTTCACAGTGTTATCACAAAAAGGTTTTCTGCTGTTGTCAACTTTCAGTGATATAACGTAATATTATCTTCTTATTTCAAGACCAAAATCTAAAAACAATGCATCTTTGATTTTTCTTTCTAGTAACCATCGACAAGTTTGCTTGATATAAATAATGTAAACATTAAAACGTAAACAAATACTTCTATGCCAATACAATTAAGCGGAAAAGATTTTTTTGATCAGCGAGTGTAACTGTCAAATAATGAATTTCGTCGATAGGTATATGAATGATTCAGAATGTTCTTAAGAAGAAAAAAATTAAGGGCCATTTTTTTTAACAGATCGACATAAACAGACAAATCTTTTAACGATTTTTATAATGTAAGCCTGCCTGTCATTTTTTTGATAGCACTCAAAAATGACTGTCCCTGGATGTAAATATTGTGTGTGTCGTGGCGGAATGATTTAGTACCGGGATTATCGAACGAAGATATCACCAAAACAATTCCATGAAGGTAGACATATTGTACATAAATCTATGTAACTATCTATCCGTAAAATGACTAATCTTATTTACTTAACAAAAGAAAAATGTTAATCCATTTGATATGTAAAATAACACTTTAAAACACGCTTATTAAAAACGGTCTTAATATTTTAACAATATACGCAATATGCACCAAAACATTTATGTTTGTAGAACTGCAAGTGTTTTTGCGCTGTTGCCAAGTATTTACGAATAGGAAAATTAGAATGACATTTTTGATTCAATAATTAGGAAAATAATCTCCGTGCATGAAAATTGTCAGAAGTAAAGTTTCACGGTTACGACTTATTTTCGTATTTTTTTATTACGTAAATGAAATAAACAAATACTGTTCAACTTGATGTAACATTATCTAAAATTAAAGAAGAAAACTAAGGTTACCAATGCTCCCGATGTTTTAAAATCAATAATTTACATTTTTTTAAAGATTTTTTTTTAAAAATCTATATCCGCTCCCAATTTGGAGAACATGGCCTCTAATGGAGGTATCTCAATAAAAGTTTTTCTACGCAAACTGTCTGTTACTCAGTTGCTTAGTATCTAATCGCTCTCGCTTCGCTCGATTATTAATGTATCGAAAAGGATGGGAGATAATTTTTAAACATCACAAACACCCGTGCCTTCGAACAGACATCGATAAGTCGATCGACAAAATGCTGTTCGTCAAGGGCTTCGAACCCGTGAGATCCAGCACGGAAGCCCACACCGCTAACCGCTGCGCCATATGACCCAAATTGAGATCAATTTAAAGTGAAAAGACGTCACAGACGTCTGTGTTCAATCTATCAAATATGTAATTAAACAAATATATTAAGTCCCGAAATATTATTATCGCTCAGCGGAGGGGAGATGAGGGCTTACCACAATCAGGGCCGGCGCCACCATACAGGCAAAATAGGCAATCGCCTAGGGCGCAAACCATTAGGCGGCGCGTAAACGGAGTATTAAAATTATTTTTATATACTCTAATAATAATAAATAATAGTAAGTTATACTTTATTTTGATGGTTGTATTTGCTCGTTGTAATTATGTATCGTATTCTATATGATTCGATAAAGAGTGGTTGTGCGACTGAGTAAGAAACAGTTCACGTAAAAAAACTTCTGTTGGGATATCTCCATTAGGAGGCTATATGCTCCACATTGGGAGCGGACATGGATTAATAAAAAAAATAAAAAAAATATAGTGATCCCAAATTGTATTTTTTCATTATTTCGAAAAAAATGAGACGATGTGTTAAAAAGGGGGCGCGCCAATAGCCGTTGCCTAGGGCGTCAAATAACCTCGCGCTGACACTGACCACAATAGAGTAAATATATGATAACTAATATTTTTAAGCCACTGTGCTGTAATTCTAAGTATTAATACAGCATGCATTAATACCAATAAATGTTTAATATCTTGAATAACTTTTCTAAAATTGTAGCGTACGACGCAATAACTATTTAATTAAAGAAATACATTTGTGTTCTTCCTATTGAAATATCGGAAAACATTAAACAACTTGACGTTGTGACAAATTTAAATTATTTATCTCACCGCGCTTCTAACCGGACGACAGATTAATGAGACATTTTTGAAAAAATTAACTCAAGATTTTGAAAAGGATGAGAGAAAAAATATTATGATTTAAAGTTTTTCATGTTCATAACGAACGATTACAACTAATGATAAAAATATGTGATTGATTTATTCATAAATCAAAAGTCATCCACCTACTAATTTTGTCTTCTGTTTCGAATTATTACTTTTGCTTCAAGGTGGTCTGCTATATATAAGTCGTAAAAATAAACCATTTTTCACAAACAATAAAATAATAATACGGATAGTGATTTCCACAAAAAGTAGCATACGCATAAAAGGCATCCATATATGTTATGTAACTGAAAAATATGGTGTCCATGTATTTCGACTCTTCACCTTGCGCGACCACTCACTCGCTCACAGATTTGTTGAAATTCTTTCGTTGCTGGTTTTTCTTTTGTTTATAAAGTAACTAAAAACAAATACACAACACTGTGCATGTATGAAAACATAATAACAAAAGTATGTATATTATATACCAGTGGTGGTCGGTGACTTTTCAACTAGGGATGCTGTCCAAATAACGAACAAATGCCTTTTTTTTTAATTTGATTATATTCTTCGCTCGTTTTTTTTACAAAATTCATCGATGACTGCATCATAGATTTATTTTTTATTTTTGAAACGTATATTTTAGATAATCTTTCATAACTTATTTATTATTTTATAGATCTTTTGATGTTTAGTATTTTGGGAGGTGCATCGCATCTACCGCATTTATGAACCACCCACTGATAAATAAACATATTTATAAATCCTTCAGAATGTATCAATAGTTTAATGTTCGTTTATCAAGTGTGTGTTTTATATCGATATATTTAATAACATTATTCCGCCAATCAAAATTTTAAAATTATGCTAAATAATATAAATACAAATTGAAAAAATAAACAATTATGTTTTTTCGGTTTCCAGGAGCCATACTAGTATATTAGGGTACTGAAAATATTCCTAATTTCATTGTTACTTAGCCAAACTGAATTCTTTATCATATAATTGTGTAATACTATGACCGCTATCGTCTTCCTTTAGGGTGATCTTAAAATAGAATATTCTTTTATTTCAGTTTTTGTCATTATCATCAATTTGTAATGGTGAAATTTCTGTTTTTACATTCTAAAAAAGCAAAAATTTTCACATGGCTAATAAATATTTCCTGAATTATCTCAAACTTTAAATATGTCAAAATATAATTTATCAACAATAAACAATGCTTTTCGTTACCAGACTAACTAAAGTAAATTTTGAATATGGTAATGTGGTTACAACTTACATAGATGGTTCTTCACAACACGGAAGTATTTGACTTGCGAGGATTTTAAATTATGAAATGTCATGTTCAACTTCTTTAAAAAAACTTGCATTATTATTTACCCCTTGTTAAGAAGGGCGATTCAACTTCAATTATTTTCGTAGGCTGATTTTAATTTAAGGGTGGAATTGAAACCGTTCTGTGTAAAATGGGTGTTTATGAAGTAAGGGTGGGCTTGATTATCGAAGGAAACCGATTCGGTTAAGGTACCCACACCTGATCTTAACACTGTGTATGCTTATTATACTACGTTGATATGAAATTTAAAACATTCATATAAATCGATTATTTATATATGTTGCCGCTCTCCTTATAGCTTACCTTAATGATTAAGAATGTCATTTATTTATGTACATAATTATTTATTAAATATATTCATTTAATATAGTTTAAACAATCTATTTCCATTCCTAATGTGGAGCATATGACTCATTAATGGAGGTATCTCATCAGAAGTTTTTTTTGCGATGACTGCATGCTTCTCAGTTGCTCCGCAATTCTTTTTTTCTGAAGATGGTTTAGGGATAGAAAACATAAAGCTCGGACAGAACAGATGATTAATAATATCCCAATTCAATCTTTTTAATTTATTTTGGATTAATATTGTCACATGTGGTCACGCGTCTTCGCTGAAAATTGATGAGGAATACTGACGTAGGGCCGCAAAACCATACCCACGCGATGCATGCCAAAATAGGGAGAAAGCACTCTTGAAAAAATATTACTGATTGAAAGCAGATATTAATCATTAGTTAAAAGAAAAAAATAGTCAATTCACTAGAAAAACTTCAGAACTTTTGAATCAACCTTAAATCATGGCATTAAATGTTTGAAAATAGGTAAGTAAATGGTCAACAACCTTCATGTGTGACAAAATACAGAATCGTATAAAATTTCAAAGATTCTCACGTTAATATATCATAGAAACTGTATAAAGTTTTTGTTCTTTATCTTATTCATATGAAAAATTAAATGGGTGATTTCTGGTTTCGAATAGTCAACATTGAAATCAGATACGGTGTCCATGGCACAACAAAGCGAACAAGGGTAAATTAATGGGGTGGTAAGGTTAGTAAGGTATTGAGGGTGGTGAAAACGAGGGTTAAATGATGATTTGAGGACTTGCTGAATAAACCATGAGGGGAACGAATTTACTCCATCGATTGGTATCCATTCAGTACTTAAGATAATGGACGAGAGAAGTGCCATGCTAAAAACTATTTTTAAACAAGTATTGAACATTGCATAATTAACACAATTCCAATATTTTACTATCATATTTAACAAGAAATTTCGCATATTAGTTTTCAGTGAAATATAATCGAGTTGTCAAATGGGTAATGGAAGAAAAAAAGGCAACAAGATGAAAGTGGATAGGGCTAAAATCATTATTACTCACAATTAAAAAAAAAACATTATGAACATGTATGAAAATTCGAAAAATTTCTACACTTTTATTTGTAATGAGTGAAGTCTATCTTTTCTTGTTTGGTAATGGAATTATAAGTTTTGCACTCTAAGGTAGGGGATATGTAATATATCATAGAATAAAACAAAATATGTCATTGTCATGTTTTATACGTAACAAGTTACTTAATCGACTTTTTATTTTTTGAACATATTATTAAATCTGTTTTCGACTGTCGTATTTATAACATCTTATAATAGAGAGTGACTAATTTAAATTTTCTGTAATTAAATTAAAAAGAAGTTATATTTCCATTCACATTTCTTTTCGACATTTTTAATGATAGTTGATCCGTTGTTTGTTTACACAAAAAATGGTTGTTTTTTTTTCATATATAATGACAATGTATATAAAAAAAATATGTATATTATTAAATGAACATATAGATTTGTATAGTTTGTATCGCTTCAAAAATAAATATCTTCTTTATCAGTACCTCAAATTAAGACCTCTCCTTATCTTAAAAGAGCAGCAATTAATTGCAATTATATATATTGTGTATATACCATTTTGTTTTTCTCGTCTTATATTATATAACAAAAAGTATTAGACCTATAATTCAACTATAATATAATAATTAAATCAGAATAATTTCACATTAATATACCTCGACCTAATTGACTACGCCTGAAGTAGGTTATATTGTCCTGCAGCATCAGATCGCTACGTTTGATGAGGGTGCTCACTGCTCGCAGCGAATTAAAGAAAATCTTGCCAAAACGAATGATAGCAAGTGAAGCGGATCTATCCTGCGTTCCCTCTTTATTCGAACTTTTTATCATTGCACCCTCAGTCTTTCCATTGTCCAGAGAAAGGCGACTCTTTTGTAGGCGAGTTTTATACATGAATGATTTTTTTCCGCGCCGTAATTTCACGTCGGCCTTTTTTTGTCATCATTGTCTTTTCTTTTCTTTTTTTAATTTTTTTTCAAATCAAGTAGTTACTTACGTAATATTTTTTATGTGAAGGCTTATGTTAGAATTAGTAAATTGTCTTTTTGGTTATTGAAATTCATCAATTGAATGAAGTATACAATGAAAGCTCAACAAACCCAATATGGAGCATATGGACTCCTAATGGAGTTTATCTCAACATAAGTGTTTCTACGATAACTGCTTGTTACTCAGTTGCTCAACCTCTCTTTTTCCAAAAAGAGTAGGAATAGAAGGAAAAGGCTAGGACAGGACTAGTGGTTAGCTAATCGCTCTCGATACGCCCCGTTCATAGGATAGGATGGGTGGGAGGGGGGAATTCAAGACATCACATACATCCATGCCTTTGAACAGAAATTCATAAATCGACTGAAAAATCAATTTATAAAACTGCACGTACTGGGATTCGAACCCGTGCCCTCCGTAGCGGTAGCCAACGATGTTGACCACTCGACCACACAGGCGGCAAATTAAAATTATTATGTGGATTAAAATTCTTTATCGTATCGGTTGAAAATGGCAGAGGGGAGGAAAAACCTGGTTATAATTCATCATAAAAAAAATGAAATACTACAAAAAAAAATATCAGGTTCCGTTTAGAATGATCGACGTTCCAAAAGGACAAGTAATTGAACTATCTATAAGAAAAATAAAAACTTTCTAACCGAGTCCGCTCCTATTTTACAGCATATATGTATATTCCTAATGAAGTGTCCCAACAAAGGCTGTTTTTGAGAATTGGTTGTTATTTATTCGTTTAACCTTTTTGGTGGCGGTATAGATTGGTGGGATAAAAAAGGAGTTTAGTTATCACCTCGCTTCGTTTTTTAGAATCAGAAGGATGGAAATAATGTGGAAAACCGTGAAAGCCTTAATACCAAAAGAATAGTTAACACATTGTTTATGTTGATTAAATTGATTAACATTTTTAGCATTTAAAATGAGATTTAGCCACAACTTTGTCACCAGTTGCTTTTCCTTTAATATTCTACTGAGTATGTAGTTATCAAAAGTAATACAAATATCGTATTAGTCTTAAAATTCTTAGGGTTTCAGAAATAGAAGATTTTAAAAAGTATGCTTTGGCGATGTATTTGTAAATAAAAAAATATATTATATTTTAAAAAGAAGGAACAACAACATACATTGGTGTTCCAGAGAACCACTTTATTTGTAAATCAAACTCAGTATCAGCAATAGTATTTATGGTGCTTGGATTTGTGTTGCCAGTTCACGTGAATGGACGCATCTCGTGGGCAATGGTCTAGCGTAGGGTTGTTTGCGTAACATACAGTATAAAACGATGAGAAAAAGTGACGAATACAGAGGAAGACTGGAACGTTTAAGCAATTTTCTGAATTTTATGATATTAATTCTAGAATTAGGAGTTATTTTTAATGAAAATAATGTATAAAGTTCAATACTTTCGATGGATTCGGTGGTTACTTAAGAAATTCTCTTGGCTGTTGGTTTTGAAAAGTCTAATACTTGCCTGCGTTACCCGGAACTAGTTTTATCGACGTTTAGTTATTTATTTTATTTATGTAACATTATAAACTATTTTGTAAAATAATCCCAGGTTATGATACAATTACAATCGATTTTAACGTTATTGTCCACTAAATATTTTTCAATGAGTTTCAAATTTAACAGGCAACAAACATTTTAATAATAGTCAATTTAGTCTTCTTTCATAACCAATTGTTTGTTACACCTTAATAATTTTAACCACACTGTAATATCGTTTTCTATTATCATTTGATAATGCTCGTCATGATCAAAACCAACACTGATCATAATTAACAAAAGTTAAATTAGAACAAATGAGTATTTATTTTTTGAATATCTTTCCACCAAGTATTGACAGTGAACGCCCTAAAAGTGTTTTAAGGACTTATTCAATCAGACAGTTTGTAATTTTTATTTATAAAAAAACACACGTGTCACCTTAGTTGCAAAAGGATTATAAACCTATTTTAAGGCTCCGAACTCTAGAATATGTCTTTTTTACTTATAGCCTTATGTAACTGTTTATATATAAAACATGTGCAATTATATTTGCCAAATCAAATTATTTGATGCTATTTAAATTAGTCTGACGCTATAATTATAAAAATCAATCTACGCAATAAACAGCTCTTTTAAATTGATGTCAAGTGATTTAAAAATACGAGATAAATTGCTGAAGTTCTAAGTATTTTTGTACTATTTTGTTATACATATATTATGGCCAGATACAAATTGTATATAAATGTAACTATCTAGAGATATTTATATAAACATTTATAGTTATAATGAGTGATAAGAAATTGGTAATTTACTATTTATAGTTTGTCACTATGATCTATTTAATTTCAAATAAAAGGAATCTCTTATTATTTTAATGCGGTTAACTACCAGTTAAAATATCTGCTAAAATTTATTTTATTTGCACAAAATATACCCAATACAACTCTGTTGAGAATTAAGGGCCATGGAGGCTTTCACGCGTGGAAATCGTCGGCAATAGGGTGGCGATTAAAATTAGGCAATCGTTGCTCTCTCAGTCCCTGTGCGGTAAATATATTAATGAACGTCGTATTGTAATGTCTCTTTTCTAAATAAAGGCAGGCACAGTGTCAACAAACCTTTATTGTTTTATATCGCAATTTATTTATTTTCATTTGTTTATATTTTTCACAATTTTTCTACTTATTTCAATCGATAATTTATTACATAAACAGGTGAAAATACCACGCGTCAGTAAATAATCTTGTCATTTAGTTATTTTTTATTTATTAATAAAATTAGTGTCTATTTAATTGCAAGATGTCGACAGAACTTTTTGTTTAATATCGACGTAGAAAATCATGAATTTGTTTTTATTTCACTTCCAATTAAATAATTGTCTATTATATTGTAAAAAAATACCCATTGCTTTCTATCGGACATTCGCCATAAACGGTATGTATGAACACACTATCTCTTCTTTCTTTATTCTCGTTGTCAATCAATTGAAAGAACACGTTATTTGTTATGTTTTTACCTTATTGATTTTTTCATCATGTTGATTTAATTACTTGATATTCAAGTTTTTACAAATTAAAAAATGACTAACGAATCAAAGTAATTCGTAACAGTTTTGGGCTAAGATATCTTTGTTTTATCGTCAAGACATAAATCTCCGAATGAAAATTTTCAATCTATTGCCACTCATCAAATGATTTTTCAACAATGGCAAAAGCAAGTCAAAAATAGCACATGCTTTTACAAAACTGTAAGAATAATTCATTAACGAGATAGATGAACTTATGTGAAAAGAATATTAATCGTTACATTTCACGTATATATCATTTTTATATTGAAATGCCACACCTCAATATCATTTAAAAAAATGTCTTTTATAAATGAACGTATCATTTAACAGTATTTTTACATAATACAAAATGTATGACAGTAAAATGACTACGTCACATCGCTTAATGACGTATTATTTATTTGCAATTGATACGAGACTAATATTAATATTCTACAAAATAACAAGGCTCCGAAAATAAATACGAGATTCACCTAATCTGGAAAATGTAAGATGTGCGTGGGTTACACGGCTTAATAACCCCTTCCTGTTTACCTACGTCAACCAATTCGTACCTGAGCGCCTGGAGAACACCCACCCCCACAGACGACGTTTCGGATATCACAGAGACAATTTTACAGCGATCATCAAAACATTTCACTATATCACAAAACACTTACTATATTAATTAATGTATGTTTCTATATTTGCCTTGAAGACACGCAAATGGCTAAAGTAGATACAGCTTTCTTATGTGGATTTGGCAAAGACTTCAATTGGAAATTCAATTTTAGTCCTGTAAAAAGAAAAAAAAAACGTATTCCACACTGGATATATTTTATAGTAGGCACACAAAACGTATTTTAAAATAATAGATGTACAGAACCTTGAAGTGCACGAAAAATAATAAACGAATGTACTCAATCTTGTATTAAAAGTTCATTATGTTATATTTTTTTGTATAAGTCCTATTTCTTGGTCGCAATTTTCACTTTAAAAGCTAAATTTAGATACTTATTCAGCATTTTCAGCTTACATTCATTTGATATACCATGTATTGAGTTGTATACCTTGTAATTATCAAAAAAAGCTATTTTTTTTAACTCTGGCTTACGTCTTTTTCCTTTTTTCAGTCGAATTATATAATTAAAATTCCCAACTTTGCTGGCTATAACACTGGTTAAAACTAGTACCAAATATTCTTTAAAATTACACTTTCGACAACTATTAATTTGGAAATATCGTTTGTAAGCATACACATTAAAACATGGTTGTTTCACGCTTTTTTATTTCTCTTATATTCCACATTAATTTAAAATATGAAACAATGCGTTTTTTGTATAAAGTAGCTAATTTAATTTTTAAACAAAAATAACGCAAAATAGTCGAAATTGCGTGGGAGACACTTGAAAATATTTCTTGCTCAGTTAGGTATCGTCTTGTGTATTTCCAATCAAATAGCCTAGTTCTGCCTAATACATGTTAAAGAATATTGTACATAAACAATAATAAACAAATAACTAAGAAATCGTTATTCCGCTGGTTTGATCAACACACGTGGTTGTACACGGTAAGTATTTTATTTAATACATTGAATACTCCATATATTTTTATTTGATGTTTATAATTTTCATAAAGAATACGCACTACCAACCTGTGCATCGAAAAAAAGTTCGGCCAGGCTCTTAATCTGGCTAGAAAAGAAAAAAAAATGTAGGTACTATCTGATTATTTGTTTGATAATTTGACGACTGAAAATATAAAATAAATTTATTTTTAATACGATCCTTAGCGGATGTTTCTTAGTTTAAAGCTTTCATATTCTAAGCCGTTAACTATTATAGCTACCATCTTATGGATACTGTCGGCTTCATGGCACAATTTTTAACGTCGTGGCTTCCATGCCGGACCTCACGGGCTCGAATTCCTGTTCAAGCAACATTTTTTCAATCGATGTATCGATTACTGTTTAAAGGTTTGGATGATTGTAATGACTAAATTTTTTTCTCACACCATTCCGACCCTAAAATAACAGGCTACAGCGAAAGTGGTTAGCCAACCAATATATCCGTAAAAGCCCTATTATTTTTATCCTTACTCACTTTGAAAAAGGAGATTGAGCACGATTATAAGGCCATATGCTCCACACTGGAAGCAGACACGGATAAAAAAATATGAAGTGCAGTAATGTCTAAACTGTTTATTTATATTTCTTAAACAAAATGTTGTGGCTTTTTTTATGATAAAGATCAGTGGTCGGCAAATTGGTGGTCCGAGAGAGAATTTTGGTGGTCCGCAGACAAATGTTGGAAAATCTTAATTTTTTCTGTTTTTACAATGTTTGTACTACTAAGTAAATTTTAATAATTTGGTATTAATTAATGGTTTTATTTTACCAAATATGTACATTTTTTTTGTGTTCTTTGATAAAGTTTTTCTATATATATTTAAAAAAAAAAGTTGGTCCGCGGGATTTTAAATGATGTATTTAGTGGTCCGTGAGGTTCATTAGTTTGCCCATCACTGATTTACATCATCAGGTACCAATATTAATTAGATAGACAAGTGGGTATTGATTTCGTACCATTCGAAGGTAGACAGTGTAAAAGTTTTTAATTAGACAGGCTCATCAAATTCTTTCATTTTTTATCGAACTATTATAAAACAGAGTGGCTTTCAACCTTCTGACTGCCGTAGAAAAAAAACGTCGGTACCGATCGCGCCGGTTGTAAATTGAAATTATTAATATAATTAATTATTGACGAGACGAAAAATTTTACGAGATATCTCGTCTGTGGCAGCCATCCAGTTAAAAAGAATATTAACATTTGAGAAAATTTATTTGTAGCATTAAATTTTAATCAACATCCTAATGGGAGATTTCATCAGTCATCTCTGTTGTTTTTTGTGAGACGGATGAATAAGTTTTATTGAGTAATTGTATCTAAGTAACTCAGCATTAAACTCAGTACTATATGCATTTAAGATTTTTATAGTAAACTCATTGAATGGAATATTTAAAAAAATATGGTGAGCACTTAAAATGTTAACGAATAAGCTTAATTCTTTTATGATTACTGAGTGATGGCTTCAATAAAAAGCACTAGTAAGGGAAACATATATACATTCAAATAAACATAAGAAGTTTTAATTTATCATTTGTAATAAAATAAACTAAGCAGACGTGTTCTGCAAGCATCATCATCATCATAGGCTTTGAACCATTGAGCATCCACGAGAAGTAGCCCATTAAACGAGCTTATATAACTCAATTAAGCGTAGCTGAAACATGAGGAAGGGCAATAATACAAAGCTATAGGAAAGGTGTAGGATGTGGGTAAGTGGGATGAGCAGCAGAAATCGAAAAACTTTTTGTGTTAATATCTATTTGAAGATAATTTGTTAAGATTCATTAATGGAAAATGTATTCAATTGTCAAACAATTTTGGTTTGAACTAAAAGTGGTCATATTATGAACAACGAAACATAATCTGAACAAAAAAAAATATTTTTATTGTGATGGTTAAAATTATATTTATTGTACGAAAATATATTCTTCTGGTTGTATCACAATTTAATTCGCTGCTGTCTTCTGATAATGTCAGCTAAGGATGTTCAATGGAAATCGATTTAAGCAAAAATATAATTAGTATTTCTTTTTACCGGATAAGCAACATTATTTTTCAAGTCTTTTTTTTATAATGAATAGTGTAGAATCTGTTTTTACTGAAGATATTCAAACATAAGCAGTCTGAAAGCAATACTGACAGAATTACGCATACCAATATTTCAATGTATATATTTCAATGACTGACTTTATATTCTCTTCAAATATATATTTTTTAATTTAATGTTTAATATTGGGCTAAATTGTATTTTGGATTGTTGTGGTCTAGTGTTAAGATCATTGCTATTTTCATTATTGCCCATGTCCCGGAATGGTCAATATCAAATAATGATATGAGATTGTGTGCATGATTATAAGGATTAAGTAATGTTATTTCTCCTTACCTGGGTTGGTCATGTGCTGTGGATGCCCCAAGAGAGTTTGAGCCCTACCTGTTTTTTTCTACCAACCGAATGTACCCAGACGTCGAGGAAAGCCACTGATGACCATCCATAGGATGTACTCAGGGGAACTACGGAGCCCTGGAATGACCTGGGGGGAAGGAAGAAGACTGGCGGGAAATATAAAATCTTGGAGGAACCATGTGTTGACCATATGCTTCGTATAAGGAGCATAGTAAAAAAAATCTTTATTTTAATTTCAAATAAGTTATAATGAGGTAAAAAATATCAAAGTATTTAGTTCTACAATTTTTATAAAATTAATTGATAGCTATTTCGGCGTGCGGCATTGTCAGAACTATGAATAAACTTACAAATACTCAGCTATATATACTATCCTAGAAAAGATACACATTAGTAAAAAAAAAAAACAATAATCCTTTGTACTTCATTCCACTTTATTTAATATGTCAGGACCGGTTTCGCTCATTACGAGCATCGTCAACTGATTGCTCAGTAATGAGCGAAACCGGTCCTGACATATTAAATAAAGTGGAATGAAGTACAAAGGATTATTGTTTGTTTTTTTACTAATATAATGCCTTTCCACCAAGTATTGACAGTGAACACCCTAAAAGTGAAAGATACACATTACATCTTTTTATATAACAATTATAACACTTATTAAACATGACTTAGGTGATTCTAAAAACGATAAAGTTGCAATGGAGTTCTACCAAGTAAATACCAATTCAATCAATAAGTTGTATTGTTGAAAAGATATTTGTAATTATTTAAATTAAAAAAATATATGATAGAACTCATCGTTGCTGGAAGCCTTCAATAAGAAGTTGCACACTTTGTTTAAAACATTATTAATTCAAGTGAATTATTGCAGCAATTAAAAGGTAATTTTAAATCGATGTGTTGTTGCCTTGTGCACGCATGCCAAATCTCTTCCTCTCGTGTTATGTCAAGGTGGGGGTGGAGGATTCCCTTTGATGCGGATTTGAGCTATTCGAATCGTATTTGGGTGAAATCTCCGAAGCGTCATTTTGTGATGATGATAATTGCGAAGTGTCTTTGTGTAAATTAAACTCACTGACCAATATTATTTTTGGTCTTGTGCATTTGGATTAAATACGCAGTTATAGACGGGACATTGTACCTTTTTACGAGGTGCTCATAAATGTGACACAAAATCAGAACGCCATTATTTATAAATAAAAGACCGTACCATCATTGTTGTATATATTTGCATATTTGTTAGATTTCGTGAATTTCTCTATTTTATATATGTTTGTATTTCTTATTAATATATTATGACTTTGGGCGTTTCGACTATGTTTCATCAAATACAAATAAAATATACTAGGACTGCTCGTCGCTCAGTTAATCGAACATTCTTTTTTGATGACAGTTGAGATATCAGAATATGGCTAGGACAAAACTAGTGGTTAACTAATTGCTGTTGCATTTAATAGGGTGAAAATAGCAACGTATTTAGTTCTACAGTTTTTAAATTTATTATTTGATAGCTATTTCGGCTTTCAATAATAAGTGTAATATTATACTTGTAATTTGAATTAGATGGTATAGTGAATAACATGATGCATTGTGTATCTCTTTGGAGCCAGTATATATATGTATATAGCTGAGAAAAATGTAAGTTTAAACAATGGCGAAAGCCGAAATAGCTATCAGGTAATAAATATAAAAACGGTTGAACTAAATACGTTGCTAATTTTAACCTATTATAATGGAGTTCTACCAAGTCAATAAATAAAAAAATAAAAATATAACTGATATTCTTTCCATATTACGAAACGGATTTCGAAAAAATCCTCCCATGTATGCTGTCTGCAGACAACTGCGGAATCAGTTTTTAGTATCAATTACAAAAACCTGATTAGATGTGATGAAACTAAAACCTGTCGAAAACGTGATAATTATTAGTATCAATTGAAATTGTTATGAAGATCCTATGCGTCAATCAATCCTAGTTTATTATCGGCGTAAAAAATCGATGATTGAAATAATTACCTATTACTTTTCAATTGCAGAGTCGTTGAGAAATTAGTGGTCTGTCATGGTCCATCGATATGTCAGTATTAATTCTTTATATTATTACTCTTTCATTTCCTTTTTGAGGTTTCATTTTTTTTAGTAGTGTTTGTAAATCGCAATGTTTTGCTTCGAGTGTGCAGCATATTACCTATATACTTTCCAGAAAGAAGTTAAATATTAATTGAATTAAATTACATATTAAAAAGTTTATTAAACTGTGTAAAGGTCAATGTATCTAACATAACCTAATTTGAAATTTTCTTTATTTGAGTAGAAAGTTTTTGTTTACTGTTTAATTGTTTTTTCTTCTATTTCACACGTTTTTTATACTAAATTATTCATGTATTGATAATGAATAACAATTATTATTCCACTGGTTGTTAACAGAGTTATTAAAAGTTATATTTAAAACGAAAACGAATGCATCAACAATACTCTAGCTGTCTTGATTTATCCGTTATTTTTATTTTTTATTGAAAATTATAAGAAACGAATATATTGCAGTTATAAAGTTTTTATGAAAACAAATTTATGGTACGTAATTTACTAAAAAAATATACGATCTATAAAAGTAAGTCATTGTCTTTGTTCTGGAAACAACACATTAAATGTTGACTCACCAGTTACCAGAATTGATGGAACGTTAAAACTACATTATTATAAAAACGAACAGCGAGCGCTATCATAACTCACTAGTCTCATCTTTTAAGCAATGTGCAAAATATAATAAAAACTACGAAATCGTTGTTATACACAACAGCAAAAATCTGATAGTGAAATATAAATGATCAAACATTATATTCAAAACCACGAGTTTGTAGACGATGCTTAAATATTTACTATAGAATAATTGCATCGATGCCTTATTGCAGGGTTTCCCAAACTGCATATGTTCCGCGGAACACTGATGTTCCACAGGACCTGAATAGGTGTTCCGCGGACATCCACATAATTTAAAAACCATTATTTTCAAAACAAGTTAGTATTATTTTACTTTCGTTTTATACAACCTATTTATGCAAAGCAGGATTTCTTTTTTATGCTGCAATGAAGTCAAAGTGCAAGAACAGTCTCGACGCCACATCATTTAAAAATAATAAAAGTTTAATTAACATTTTTTTTTTGTATTTATACTATTATGAATTACCCGACCTAAAAATTAAGCAAATTGTTTCATTTCAATTTCCGGATTCGAAAAGTGTTCCATTGCAGAAAAAGTTTGGGAAACCCTGTCCTATAGTATATACTATTATAGAAATATGTACATCTAACACCGAAGTTATACAACATCATTTATACAAGATTACATTTTTTGATTTATCTTTTTATAAGACCAAATGTTTGCACATCACACAAATTCTCTCTGTATGGGCATCAATGACAAGTAATGCATTGCAACACCTGGTAACTTACTATAAATCTAATAGTAACATCAATTATTATTGCATATATATACAACTCTCTTTTGTAAATATTCAATAGTAAAAATACATAAATCTCTCTTTTAATTCTCTCCTGATGTTATTCTATCTAGTTTTATTATTTATTATAGTATTCCTGAGTATTAAATACTCTTCTTGCAATGAATTTTATGACACATTAATATGTTGTTTCTCAATTAATTACTAGCCACGGTAAGCCGTAACGTGTACCTTTAAAAGCAAATATTTATTTAGATAATCGGCCATATATTATTTATTTCCCGCTCTCGTATTAATTCAGACTACATTTTATTATAAAGCGATGGCCCGAAGCGCCAATTAACAGTAACATGCTTCTTGATATCGACCATCCTGTATCCATATAATCAAAAAAAGGCCTTACCTCAATAAAGAATATCAGCCTCTTACCTGTTGTCTATCGGCTTACTTTGATCAGGGATTGGAAATAATGTTTGTTTTTTTTTTACGTAATGGAAACACTATGCTTTAGTATAGCCACTTCCTATTATGTACCGGTTAGCTTCAATCAACGACTAATTAAGCAAATTTTTTCATGTACCATTGCGGTATTGGTTCTTGTAATAAACAGAATAAAATAAATTACCTACCTTTGTAAATATTCTCTTTGTAAAACGAAAAGGTTTTGGCAGTAAATAGACATTTATATTAAAAATAATAAAAAATTTTCAGTACTTTTTCCACTTAAAATGATTTGATCAGGACCGGTTTCGCTCCTCGCGAGCATTATCAACTGATAAGAAAAATAAATTAAACAGTCTTATTAATACAAGTTATATTGAAATAAAATAAAAAGGTGGAAGCAACTATTAACAATGAAAAGGATTTACAAATTACATTATAATTACACAAAATTAAAATGCTTAACACCTACAACATACAATCTCAATACAACAGAAAAATCTTTTATTATTTTTATTATAATGCCATTCCACCAAGTATTGACAGTGAACACCTTAAAAAAGACATTTATATTTTGAAAAATAGTAATCAGTATTACTTTTATGTTCATTTAAAATTAGCCATAAATGGTATTTAAATTAAACGTAATTACGTTAGTTAGTCAATTCACATAGTTATTTTACATAATACTTTTCATATATCTATATATAAAAAAAGATATAATATCGACTGTGGAAATAAAAAAGGACGTAACCCACAGTTTTTCCAAAACAGCTTTTTTCGATATTCACAATGTATGCAACTTGATACACGTTCTATGAAAAGTATGTGTGCTGAAAATGCCCAATCAGTATCTTAATTTATATTTGTAATTTAAAAAGGAGGCCATGTGGAATTTGTGATCTTAAAGACGTAAAAAACGTTTTTTTTTTTTTGAATATTAAATTATTATCAGATGAAAGTCATTTGAATCAGTCTCCACGCAGTTTAGGTTGTGTATATTGTAAAATTTGCCTTTGGTCCAAAATCATCAAAAAATGTTTTCCATGTCTCTTGTAAAATTAATAATGTGTGTGTTACTTTTTCTTTTCCACAGTCGATATGATAAATATAAAAAAAAACTCATCGCCAAAATATATACCCGTAACAATAAGTAATGCATTGATGCAGATGGTCAGCTCTTGCAACTGTCGTCTCGTCAGCCGGTGTGATGTATAAGTTTTCGGAAGATCGATAGAAATAGACTCATTGTTTTTGTTTATCAGAGCTTCGGGATAGTTGTCTCGTTCCCATAGCGACGTATCCTTATTATCTTGATTTTTTATCAAACCTTTTTTTTAAAGCTTTTTCCATTGCAATAATATCGATGTCTATGTCAATTATCAATGATTAAGCAGCAACTGATAATTTGAAATTGTAAATAGTAATCTAGTAGGAATCTAGCATAGCTAAAAGTCAAATTTTTCCACAAATATTTATTTATAATTAATAAAACGTACCCTCATAAAGTTAAAAGTTATCTTTGCCAATTCCGTTGCAGCTGAATTTCTGCGTTGGTCTTTTTATGTTATCCATACGACCAACCATTCGCTAGATATTTATTGTAATCTTCAATGATATCTCGATAAATGCAATGCAAATATTTCACAAATTTATCTGGAGTCACTTTGTACCACATCGCTCCTCGACCATATTTTCGATGTTTCGGTACTTAAGTGTTGATGGTATTTTATATAAAATGGCAAAATACAGATTTTGATTTATTTGCCCGGTATTGCGATCTCAATTCACCTATTTTTTGCTTTCTTTAAACATTTTTGTTATACCGGTATTTAATATGAAATACCGAAATGACGATATTGATATATTCGTCAGGTATAGCAAACCCTCCGCCCTACGCCCAAGACACAAGTTGAATTTTTTTTTTATTTAATTAATATTTTTACCAAATTAATACTATGTGAATATGCATTAGTTTTTTATTTATTGATTTGAAAATACATATATATTTATTTGAAGTACCTATTTCAGATTGAAGACATTATGAAGTTTTAGTCTTATGTGTGTACTAAATAACTTGATTAAAAATTCCAGGTTAAATAAAAATAAATGATTTTTAAACTAAAATGTCCTTAACAAGAAAATCTTATTGTGCAATATGACGGTTTTTTTAATTAAAAAAAAATCTTTTCAATTGTTTTTTTTTTTATTGGCCACCACTGTCTTGGGCAAACATTCCAATTCATTATCGACCAATCAGGAGGATAAAGCGATAAAAAATTTAATGCGTCAATCTAAGCCCATCGAGAGCGACACCTCTATGAACAGTTTAAGTTAAGAATTTAAAACCAATCGCAAGGCAATTAGAGGGAGACTGCCTACGCCGGTGGTTTAGATCCGCCGAACAGATAGTGGGCTTGAGCTCTGGTCACATCTGGATACAGCCCGCCCGGAAACCAGTTCTATAATCTTGACTCTTTGGATGCCGCTGGTGTAGCGATATTGACGCCTAATGAACCATATAAAATTGAAATCTTTCGTTACACACTCAAAAACAGAACATCGTATACGTACACAATCTAATCGTAAATTTATATATTACTAGCCGGCTCCCGGCAAGCGTTGCAATACCATTCAGCGAAAGAAAGTGTTTGTGTTTATTGAAGTGAATGTCTTCTTTTTCTGTCTGTTTGACGTTTGCTGCCGATTGTATATGTCAGGGTTTCTCAACGGTGGGCCATGTGGGCCCCCAGGGGGGCACGGAGATTTATTTTTGTTTTGGGGAGCCACAGCACAGTTTAGGGGGGCCACGGGTATTGAGAAAACGATACAGGGAAGAGCATAATGGCGGACGTCGTGCGTAAATACGTAAATAAAATAAATTACTGGCATTCTAGATTCGAAAATCTCGGAAGAGCTATAAAAAAGTTGGGTTTTTGAAACTATAATTTTCATGGGAAGACAAAACAATGGTATGGGGCCCACAGAAAAATAAAGACACTCAAAGGGGGACACGCTCCCAAAAATGTTGAGAAACACTGGTCTATGGTACGACACACGCGCCACCTACTGTAATTTAATTGTACTACGCCCATAACTTTCGAGCAAGTTGCAAACACGGTCAAATTTGAATTGTCTGAATGCTGTTTGATCGTCAGTCTACGGTTGAAAGTTGAATTGCATGAACGGTAGGCATACAGACATTGATTTTTGTATATAAGACCTACTGTAAGTTATGTTTAATATGTCTATAACCTTCCCGGAAGTGGAAGAAAAAAGTTTGTCAAAGTTTTATTGCAATCGGATGAGAGGTGTGGCAACGCATAAAGTACGAAAAGACAAACATTAATTTTTATATATTAGATAGATAACGACCTCATTTTCCCGCCATGAAAATTGCAACACAAGCCTCGTTATTTTGAAAGTTTTTTTGCATACAAAATACTGGTTGTTTGACATAAAAATTAGGCGAAATTGAAATGTTTATGTTACCGATCTTATACAAAAAGTTTAAGGACAGCGACAGTTTTTATCCATGCTTAGCTGTCCACACGCTAATCCTTGCAAACGATTTGGCAATTATTGAATTCGCAATTACAGATTAAGTTAATTATTATTTATTTTCTTATGATAACTTTATATTGTACAATTATATGGCTTATAAAGTTTTTTTTTTAATTATGTTTGTTCGCAATGTTGAGCATCTGGACTTCTAACAGAGTTTGTCTAAATAGATGTAATTTAACGACAGCTGCTTGTCATTCACTTGATTAACTTCTATTTGACGAAAAGATCACGAATAGAAAGATAGGCATAATACAAGACTAGTGGTTAGCAAATCGATACGCCTTATCTCGAAGGTCGGATTAGTTGTGTGAAAAAAATGCGTGCCTTTTAGAAAAAATCTATAAATCGGTTAAAAAAATCGAAGCCAATGATGATGTTCACTCCACCACTGGTCCAGTACTATTATTTTTTTATAAATATATATTTTATATTCTGTACTAATGATTTGTTTTTAGAAGAAAAAAATAATATCTAAAACTAAGAAATATCATAATATTTAAATCAATAATATATAATGTATCAATACATATTATTATTATCGGTATCTAATGTGTTGACAATAATCTATGATCTAAGCTAAGACCACTCGAGGCATCATCATCATAGACTCCAACGGAGTAACATGCCTTAAATAGCCTTTTATGGACTTCAATTAATAACTTGGATCCCGGATTTGGACCACATTGAAATTCAATCTATACTTAGGCAGCTACATATAACATATTATATGACGCAGTGCTTCCAAACATAGAAATATTATTTTATAAAATTGAAACAATTTTTTTGTTATGGTTGCACAATTTTATAAATCGATGAGAACCAGTTTGGCCGATCACGAACATTTCAGAAAAGCAGACCAAAGTAACATATTACAAGTCAATTTTTTAAAATACATTTATGGCAATCTTCAATGCTGATTTCTTTGTATAAAAATCACAAATTTATGAAAGCTGAATTATTGCTTGATGATTTTCGCTAAGCTGATTTACATGTTTCCTGCCGAGAATGTTGTTTGTAGGATTTTGAAGTAATGCAAACAAATTTGACTAAGTTGTAATAATTCGTTTTTATTGCAGTAATTTGTTTTATATTTTAATTTAAACAATGAAAAAGCAAGAATATTTTATATTGGTTGAAATCTCTTGAATTTTATTTTACCGACAAATATCGATTTCACAAATTGCAAAAATCGGCGATAGGGCGAACTTTTTTCCTTTCGATTTTCGACTCCTTGCCTCCCGTTTTTTTTAAAAATTTATTTTAATAATATATCAGAATAGTACAATTAAAATCATTCCTACTTAACCTTTAGAGGAGGGAATAGATTTATACAGATCTTACTAAAATTAACTGCCCTTTCTTAACATGACAATTTTGTGACGTTTTCCCAATGAATATATGTAATTCATACTTAGAGCATATATATGCCTACAGACACTACTGTGTTGGGTTAAAAGTACTTTAATACTCATTTACAGAAAAATGGCGCCGACGTACACGTACGTCCATACTCATCTAAAGGTTAAACAAGTATTGGTGAAAGTAAGACTGTCTGAGGATGCCTGTAAAAGAGGCAAAACACGTGTCACAGTTTGTAGCACAATACGTGGAATGGATGTTATTTGATATTTTATATTAAAATGGACCTCCACAAAGTTACCGCCGAATCCATCGAACGTATAAACTTTACAAGTAAATGTGTACTTAAACGATTAACTATAATTTCACTGATCATTTATGAACGGACAAAAATATTTTCGATACCTACTTCAAGAGAATCTATTTTATAACTTTCACTCAATGAATTAGTTGAATGCATGATGATACCTAATTTGCTTTCAATATGATTTTAACAACATTTTTTTCTTAGAAAGCATACATTGTTTGTGGTTATATTTCATATACGTGACATATTGTTTTTTTTCGCTATTAAGTACATTCTACATAACATTAAATATTAAGTTCTTGATAATATTCATCATATAATCAATTTAAGTAATGATTCTCAAAGGTAAAAATACGTAAACTTTCGGCACATAAAAACGTAGTTGTTAAATCCACAATTATTAATAAAAAAATATAGGCACAGTTTAACAATCGCTGTATTTTCTCCTTCGTCGGCTAATTCAAATTGGACATAGCGCCTCGATCAAGTTAATTATTCTTTCTCGGTCTTATCTCCAATATTTTTTTTACTACCTGCGATTGATCGTTTCTTTCTAACATTAAATGCCGATAATAAAAAATGGCGTTTTATATTCCATTTAAGATCGGAGTTTTTTTATGCGTTTATGTAATTCGGTAGCCACTTTTTTTCGAAATCTAGAGGCAGGCGTTGTTAACATTTACATTATTAAAATAAACTTTAATTAATGTTTTTGTATGAGAAATATTTTCTTTTTTTTTTTTCGTTAGAATAAAATTTGCCTTTTGCCATAAAAAAATAGTGAAGAGTACCACATAAGGAAATTCCAATTGATTAAGGAAGAATATTGATAAAATTATATTAAGGTATGAGAATTCAATAAAATACGTCGAGTTTTACTGACGATTTTTTTTTGTTTTATTATATTTGAGTTTGGGTTCAAAGGTACGAGTAAGTTAATCTAATAACATGTTTAAAATGTAGATAAAAGTAATATAAAAATGTCGTTGAGAACAAGTGATTTCGGAATGTCAATTAAATACCTTAAAGTCGAAAATTTACAGGCAAATAACGGACCGATCTCCATGACCGAGTAGTAACGGACTTCAATTGTTTTACGAATTAACACTTAAACCGCTTTTAAGGTAATGCTCACCTGGTGATTTTTCAATTATACACAATTAAGTCAAACGTAATATCTATTTGAAATGACTATTAATTCACAGATTTTGTAAAACAATTGTTCAATAAAGTGTTTTTATTATCTTGCCAAATGGTCTTAAATAATACATAAAGCGAGACTTTAAACGAGTACTTTTCCAAAAATATTAAGATTTAGTAGGGTACATGTCTCATAATGATTTTGCTTAGATCGCTTTGTCTTTTACTTCCCAAATTATCAGCTGAGGAAGATAATGTTCCAATTTTGGTATTATTACTATTCACTTTTAAGGTGTTCACTGTCAATACTTGGTGGAATGGCATTATAATAAAAATAATAAAAGATTTTTAGTACTTTTTCCACTTAAAATAAGACCGGTTTCGCTCCTCATGAGCATTATCAACTGATAAGGAAAATAAATTAAACAGTGCTATTTATACAAGTTAAATTGAAATAAAAAGGTGTAAGCAATTACTAACAATTAAAAGGATTTACAAATTACATTATAATTACACAAAATTAAAATGCTTAACACCTATAACATACAATTTAAAAAAATCCATTTTCAATTCGCCCATCCATTCAATTTTAAGTGGAAAAAGTACTAAAAATCTTTTATTATTTTTATTATTACTATTTTTATTTAAAACACTTGATTGAATTTCTTTTGTCATTAGTTGAAGATAATCATCAGTAGGGTATCCAATCCCGGAGCCTTTTTCCAATCCCGGGATTTCGGGATTGATAAATTTTCAATCCCGGGATCCCGGGATTGAGATAAATTTACCGAGGAATTTAAAATCCTCGATTTGGTATACTTTTTCCCCGAATTCTCACGAAACCTCGTTTTTTTTTTTTTAGCTCACCGAGGAATTTGAAATCCTCGATTTGGTATACTTTTTCCCCGAATTCTCACGAAACCTCGTTTTTTTTTTTTTAGCTCACCGAGGAATTTGAAATCCTCGATTTGGTATACTTTTTCCCCGAATTCTCACGAAACCTCGTTTTTTTTTTTTAGCTCACCGAGGAAATTGGAATCGACAATTTGCCAATTTCATCTCACTTTTCGAGATTTACTCAAAATTTCTCAATCCCGAAATCCCGGGATCGCGACCATGTCAATCCCGGAATTTCGGGATCAGAAAATTGAACGGTATCCCGAATCCCATGATTGGATGCCCTACTCATCAGCTTAGTAGAACTAACCCTTTTGATAAAATGCAAAATAAAATTTACAAAGTGTATTTTAAAATTATCAGTAAAAAAAATAAAAAAATGCAGTTTTTCGGATAAAATAGACGATAATTATATGATAATGCACATAGTTTTATTGCTTTTATATAATGTAATTCCAAAAGCAATAATGATCATTGCGCCTAAGTATATGGGTACTCTTTCTTATTGTAGAAAGAGGGTCACTTAAATACGCCATAATAAATATTTATCCACTTTTATGCCACTTAAACATCACTCATCACAAACTTTCCCTCTACATCTTAATGGAAATGCAATAAACTTATTGGGAGCCATTTTGATTGTGTTTATTCCCTGCGTTCGTAAAATCATAAAGTTTATATTGAGCCCATCCATTCAACAGAGTGTTCAAAAAGTCTCTGTCAGTATTCGATCAATAGTTTTTCAACGCATCCCATGTATATCCTTATTTTTATTGATTGTCATTAACTAAGTAGAATTTATTTTTTAAAAAATCACCGTTATATATGAATATCTTTTCTATTTATAATATAGGACTTGAAGGCTTAAATAAGTCATTTTATTTTCAACTGTCATATTTATTGCATTCTTTAAAATTTTCGGCTTCGAAATTGAAACATGTTCTAATATTAAAAATTCGGCTCGTCATTTTTTTTAAAATTCTCAGCTACCGTCTGTATAAAAAAATATGTGCGAAATTCTTCATTTTTCTATTATCATACAATTTTTATGCCTAAATACTTTTTTTACTGTTTTTACGAACCGCAGTAAGAACAGTGTTACGAGTTATTACCATTAGGATCATAGGTAGCTTAGTGTTGAAGCAGAATTTGTTTAAACAAGGAATGATAAGCAAGAAAATTGCCAACGTTATTATACATACATATATGGTAAAGAAGTAATGATATTAATAAAAATGTTTGATTCAATCTAACATAAATACCTTAGTTATTTCTCTGCATGCATACCAAATTAATTTTACCACGTGTTTCTTCTAATTAAGAAAAATCAGAACAATCAATTGCAGAAGATATAGTCACAAGCGGTTTTTAACTAGCCGTATTCTGGATTCAGCGGTAAAAGAGGTATAAAATATACAGAAATATGCGCTGCTTTGCATAAAAATGCATATAGATAAAGAAAGAAAAAATATGTACCATTATTAAGGTGTTAACTATTGATTATCTGTACTTATTCCACATTTTTATATATATCAGAGCTCGTTTCACGAATAACACGCTTCATTTACGGAAAAAGTACAAAATTAAATTAGTACCGAGCAAAAATATCGCAAAGGTTTGAAACTTGTGTTGTACCGTTAAAACTCTGCATATGCGAACTTGATAACTGAGGCTATTACTTGCAAGCCCGGCTCATTCCAAAATTGGTGAAACGTGAACCATGAATGTAATTTAGTAAATACAAATGCATTTTAAAAAGTAGTCTCCAAAATGGCTTGATAAAATACAAAATACCATTCCAAAGTCATTTAAAACTAAAAATGGTTCTAAAATGTATATTTTTTTACAAAATGAAATTCAAGTTTCATTTTTTAACCATTTTGGAATGAGCCGGGTTTGCAAATAATAGCCTCAACTATTAATTTAATATTAATAAAATTGTACAATTTCACAGTCATCCTGTACTACAAATAGAAGTCCATTATTTTATGAAGCTTTTAAGACCTAGACATACTCTTGAAGAGCTTTTATTGTTCTGTGTTAAGCGTTACTGATATTTCTTTATATTCATACTTGCTTATATCAGAAGTGCTACGATTATTCGACGAGAATTATTATTTTTATTACAACGAGATCGTATTGAATTGGAAGATTCGTCTTTAAGTGGGCTCTTACGCTATAGAGCTATTAATTAATATTCTCAGCAATATTGTAATATTGAATATAACATTCTTCATAATGATTATTTAGATCAGAAATTAATCAATCTATTTATATGTATGTACCAGTTTACAAATATATGAGTACATATGATATAATTATGTGACAGAGTGGTATGATTAATTTATATTGTCAATACATTTTGACACAGTGATCAATGTCGTTGGCTGCCATGTTGGATCTCATGTGCTTGAATCTCAGTACAAACAGTATTTCTTTAATCGATTTATTGATTTCCGTTCGAAGGCATGAATATTTGTAATGTTTAAAAAATTCTCTCACCATTATGATCATAAAAAACGGGGTGTAGCGACATTGGCCAACCATTGGTCCTATCTTAACCCTACCCTTTCTATCCCTTACTATCTTTGAAAAAAAAGAGAAGTTGAGCAGCAGAGTAACAATCAGTTCTCGTAGAAAAACTTCCGTTGAGATACCTCCATTAGGAGGCCATATGATCCACAGTGTAAGCAAACATGGAATATATAAAACATTTCATATTACTAGTATCTGTTATCCGATTAGCCTTTCAATCAAGTATTTATTGACATGAAACATCCGAAAAGTTATATAATAGTCATAAACAAATGATTACCATTAACAAAATAATAACGGTTTTTTAAATAATAAAATATCATTGAAGCGCTCATCAATTCTGGAACCAGTCAATATTGGCACGACTCTTAACAAATTTTAATCATTGATTTGTGTTTATTATCCATATCGAAATACCGGTATTTTTGCATTTAAAAACCGATATTTTCGTATAAATAAAATACTATGGATTACCGGTAATTTCGGTATTGCAACCACCATTTGCAAACCCCGTTTTCTTTTGCAAACAAAAATTTAATAGCCCGACGGCACCCTCTCTCGAATTGATGATAGTATTTTCGTCACCGGTGCACTGGAGATTTATGCGCTATGGATGCAAACAGACGAGGAATCCAAATCATTTGCACCGTTTGACTTTGTCGAGTTTTGCGATGCACCACGAATGCGGTGCGCTGGCAGTGTCTCGCCGGGACTAATTGATCACTACACACACGACTCTATTTCAAGAACTCGTACCACAGACGTACTAAAACAAAATACATTTCAATCAGGCACGACTTTTGTATCTGTTGGCTCTGGAAGTTCCGCGACAAAAGGTCCAAGTGGCTAAAAGTTCCACTAGTTCTGAAAAACGTTTTTCCAGGCCATTAGCTGAGTACTTAACGTCGTTCGTTTCGGTGACACGATACTTACAGGTACAAATCGCAGTCAGGACAGCAGCATCAATTGATTTTTCATTCAAGATCAACCGAATCTTATAATTCCATATAAATTGAGTTTTAAACTTTTTCTAAAATTCATGTACACTTTGTTATCTGGAGCACGGTTTGTCATCCGGGGGCCACAGCATATTCTAAGCGGGCCGCAGAGAAAAAATAATTTTAGGGACGCCACGTCACAGTTTTGGGTGGCCACAGGCAAATCTTTAAAAAAGCTTAAAAAAAAGTCTCGCGGCTTTCCATTTTGGGAATTTCGTAAATTCCTCGGTAAAATTTAAAAATCTGCCAGCGAGCAAAATTTTCGAAAAATCCCCGCGTCTATACTTTCTAATACGAGTACCTAAACAGATTTTTTTTACGAAAACTGCTTGTTACTCAGTTACTGTTTCATAAATAATGTTGGGATACAATGATTAATCTAGGACAGGACTAGTGGTTAAGTACGCCGTTATTTTAAGATTTCAACGGTAGGAGAATAAAGAATTTTAGATTAAATTCTTGAATAGAACAAAACATATGACTGGAATTGAAATGATCCAAAAAATATTTAAAATGCTGTAATAGTTGAGTAATAATGTCCTTTTTTGTGTTGAATGATTATTTTTTATTCAGAAAAGTACATTTTATAAAATTGATGGTTTATAATGAAAAATAGAATGTGTTATTTCAACTTTTCTATTGAAAACAACAATAAAAATCTTTCATGTGGCGCTACTGAATTACAACCTGTAATATTGCTTTGTCTTTCTGTTTAATTTTGCTTTGATTTTGTGTTTATTTGTTTGGTGTATAATTCAACAATGTTTCTATTTACACTGCAGTATTCGGTATTTAAATTTTCGTCCAAACTCTTAAAAATAAACATAGTAACTATTTATTCCTTTAGCAATAAATACAAGAATTTATTTAAGGTTAATATTAGGTAGGGTAGGTATTAGGTAGGCTATTGAGAAATTTTATTATAGTGTTTTAGTAATTATAATTAAATGACGTTTTGCGGTGCATTTAGCCTATCTGTTTTTTAATAATATTACTGCATACTTCCACAGGTCGTGTTTCGCTTTCTTTATAGTCTAGTTCATTCGTGAGGAACCTGCGGCCTTTTGGCTACTCTAGTGCGGCCTTCTGGCCAATTCTGTAATTCTGTAAATTTATGTAAATTTCCGACATATTCTGACCGTAAATTCCTGTTTCCGGCCAAAGATTCCCTAGTCAATGATTACTGGGGCCTTATGTCAAATCAGAAAAATGAATGCGGCCTTTAGAAAAGAAAAGGTTCTCCACCCCTGGTCTGGTTTATACAGTAAGTTTTTATGAAAAAAATGAAAATACATTAATAATTAATAAGTAGTAATAAACCAAATATTCAAAAATTAGCCTACTCATCGTATTGATTGATGAACTAATTACTAGACAATGACTACAAAAATCACCATATCAAAGGAAAAAAATAATATGTTTCACTATTTTTTTTATCGAATTCAGAGTCAGAGTCGGGATTGGAATCAAAGTCGTGCACAGCCCTGGTTGGTGGCAATTTAGTCTAAGAGTGCCAAAAATGTCACCATTGAAAGGCTGTTTCTACACTTTAGGAGAAGAAAACAATTATATCGAATATTCTGTCTTTCTGTTTCATAAATATGAAATGTTTTGACAATATAACTATAACATTATTTAAACTAATTTAATTTTCACTGTAAAACTAAACAACTTCACGGAATAAGCCGATGTTATATAATTGTTATAAAATATTTATTGATTGATACTGCTCAATACGGAATCACAGGACATCACCTAAACATGCACAAACAGCTGTTATTATGCCTTTGCTAATCACAATAAAACAGGGAGCTATTGCTTATATGTATGCTTTGAATGAAGCTTATTGTCAGATGGCTGGAAGACGATTCTTTACAAAATTACAAAGAGCATCGTTTGTTTTACCCGCATCCGTGCTCAGGTTGTATATATGTACATTCTTAAAATGTGACATCTGTGATTTCCTGTTATCAACTCATAACCATTTTGAAGTCGCCTGGAAACCAAAAATATTATAAGTCAAAAATTATAAAATTTAATGATAAATCGCTAATTTCGTTATCATTCATTCATCAATTATTTTGTTTCTAGATTCGAAAAATAGAGCCAAAAATAACCGATCTTTTATAAGTAAAAACAATTTCAAAACGTTACGGGAAAATCGACAAAAAAACTTGCGCAAATACTCCGAAAATACCGTTTACTATTTTAATTTCAATATTATTAATAATAACTAATTTTAATGCAGTAGAAATTACGATATTCATAAAAAAACCGAAAATAAAAAGATACTCAATACCGTTTGTTTCAAAAGATATATAAATAATTATGCTGTAGGAATTGTAGTTTTCCCGTTATTTTTGGCACCAGAAACATTTAAACTGATAATAAATTAAACCATGGCACAGTTTAGACATCGGCTTTGAAAACAAATATTTTAATCGCATTCTTATTTTGTTTTCATTAATTTTGTTGTTTTTCTTATTCGTTTTCCATCCAAAAAAGTTGTTTCCAAATTGAAAATTATTTATAGATAAGAAAACAGATGCCATAAAAGTCTGCGCTTAAATAAAAATAAACTTTTTCATCAGATTTTTAGAACGTCTAATAATAATAAAATATATTTGAGGTTTCGAGATCTTGAAAAGAGTTTTAAGTTATTTTGTTTGCTTATGCAATGTCAAATTTTGTATAATAAACTCAGTTTGGATTTATGTTTTATCAGTCGATACAGTTCACGATCAGCGAAACCGGTACTGGTCTGTATAATATTTTTGAAATGGTACAAAAAATAGTTTCTTATTTTATAATATTTTTCCAGGTTTGTGGTCGAGTGGTCAACGCCTTTTTTATGTTTCTACATTTCTAGATTTCTGTTCAAAAGGATGGCTATCTGTGATGTCTCGAATTTCCTCCCACCCATTTTATCCTATGAATGGGGTGTAGCGGGAACGATTGGCTTAGTAGTAGCCTAGCCGTGCACTTCTGTCCCTACTCTCTTCGAAAAAGAAATTTTGAACTGCCGAGTAACAAGTAGCTGTCGTAGAATAACATATGTAGAGACGACTCCGTTAAGAGTCCATATGCTCCACATTAGTATCGGATATGGTTTTTAAAATAAACAATATAAGTATAATGCATATCCACCAAGAAGTGACGTTAACACCTTAAAAGTGATTTCTGTAAATTTTGTAGAATTATAAAAAAAATGAGTGATACATACATACAGGTTTCAAGCGAATTTGCATTTACTGGGTAGAACTCTATTATACAAGGAAAAAACTTAACTCTGCAACTATCATTTGAATAATTATTTTTCGATACCATCTCCCTTTTAGTATATGCTATTGTTCTTTAATTAAATAAGCGGTCATCACTATGCTACTGCTACTAAATACAATTGTTAATTCTTATTATTACATAATACTACATATTGAAATTTTAAAAGGCATACCTATTATTTTAAAAGGTATGTTAGACATATTATTTCTTTTTTTTGAAATGCATTTTTCTAGAATAATGTTAAAAATATATTTAAAATAAAAGCCAAAACAGAAACAATTACGTTTCAAATACGGAACATACGGCCTTTCTCAATATAAGATTTTCTAGGAGAATTACTTGTCACACAGTTGCTCAACCACTCTTTTTTTCGAAGAGAGTGAGATAGATTGGATAAGACCAAGACTGGACTAGTGGTTAGCTAATTGCTCTCGTTATGACCCGTTATTTTATGCATTTGAATTGAAATCCACAAATTTATTGATAAAATGTGATACGGTAGGGTTTATTATCACCCGCTCCCACTACCACTTTTGTGATGGAAACTGGCAGAATTTTAAATGTGTAGCTAAATTAATTATGTTTAAATCAGGTAACCCGTAATATCAATTGTTTTAGTGTTTATGGCCTTAAATGGCAACATTGTTTTTCGATATCCGAAGTGATTTTCGTTTTTTTCTTCCTTGCTTTTTGGGACAAGAACCGAACACAACGTGTGTGGGGGACAGTTCCCGGTCCTGTGACGTGGTTCCAGAGACCTTTAGTTGTAAATTCACTTGATGTTCTTTTTCTTTTGTTTTTTGTCCGAGATGAAAGAATTGATATTTTTTCTATTTCGACAAGAAAATTAAATTCATTTTGTTCCCGCGCGGGTGGTAGCTTCATTTTTTTTTGTTTTCTTAACATTTATAAAATCGTGTGAGCAAGCTAGGTTGCACAATAGTTATTGTGTATTGTGTTAATTCAAATTTTTGTCTGTTAAATGTTGTATGTAATTGATTCGGTGATTGCAAGTTCTTAGTTCAAACGTTTCCATGACACAAGAGCGATTGGTTTTGATTCATTCCTACCTACCTGTTTACGTCGAGTTTATACCAACTGTATTGGTTTTAATGACTTTTATTAGTGGAGATTTATTCTTGGGGTAGTAGAAATATTTCACAGTAAATGAAACTCGCTCTAAAATAAATTACGAGTAATGTCAAATGATATTCGAACCCGTGAGGTCCGTCACGGAAGTGAGCAACGTTAGCCACTGCACTACTGACCCAACATTCTTTTAGAACTAATTATTTTTTACCTTATTACATTTAAAACTCCCATTTGTCTTCAGTCAGTCCATTGATCAAGGAATGTGACAACTTTGTAGACAACAGTCACAGTTTCAACTTTCAATCCAGTGGGTGGTCAATTAAATTTAAAAATACGGATCAAAGCGTATTCTTGCCGGGCGACATAAATATGCGCATTTATTCACGAAACGGCAAACTCGATTGAAATATTTTAAAAAACTAACATTGAGTGTTAATTAAAACGTAAATTTTCAAACGAAAAAAAAACTGGAACCGTTTCAAAACGATCGGCAACCATTAATTTAATTGGTTTTTCATCTTTTTGACAACAGCTACGTTGAAATGTATTTTTTCACTCGGCTTATGTTTTGAATTTAAACGTTTTTTTTTATTATTCTTTATAGTATTCACGATTTGGTTATAGTGTTTTAGTGCATGATTTAATATCTTAAAAGCTTTTCTGCGAGAAAATATGTGTTATTTAAGGGCTATTAACCTAAAAATATGCCCAGTAAACATACTCTTCATTAGCCGTTTTAAGAAAAATAAACTTTTTTTTTATAAATAATAAAATTTATCTTCGAAGTCGAGTGTCCGAAACCAGCACTTTATTTTAAATGCAAATGGTTTTATTTAGTGCAAATGGATACATTTATTTGTATTTAACTTCAATATTTATAGGATATTAATAAAACCATACGTATGGTAAAAATATGTTCTGCTACCCTAATCATTCAAAGATCTTAAAACTCTTTCGTATATTTCCGCAAGTTGAATGTAAGAAGTTTTCTAAATTGTCTACTGCTTTGCAGGCTATTCTCTGCGAGTCGATTGCTAATTTTCTACTGAAAAAGATAGATAAATCGTTGTCTATGAATCTGAGTCGTTGAACATTTCCTCTTATTTTTTTTTTAGTTGAAGTAAAATTTTGTGGATAGAATTCCATTATTTATTTCCATAAAAAATAGTGTAATATTGTTTAACTTTTTTAGTATCACGACCTGAATTGTCATACAACAGTTATGATGATCGCGTATAATTAAAACAGCTATCAAATATAACTGTAGCACTATATACTTTTTTTTTTTGATGTCGTATTGTATATATATATTTGCAGTTCACTTCGGTTGAAAATTACTTGACACAACTCTGACTTCGATCTACTTAAATGCAATTTTTTATTTTAATTTATTTCAAGAAAAGTAGTCACAATTGCCCGTTTTTTACGATTCCGACTCCGACTTCACAGTCCTGGTTCTATATTTGAAAGAAGATGATATAGTTAATGTATTTTACCTATTTTTTATTTGCTTAGATCTATATGTATATAAACACTTTTTGTACTGATTTGCTTACTAGGATCAGAGCTGGTTCCGCTCATCACGAGCATTATCAACTGATCGATTAGATATATTGTTTTATTCAAGTTTCTTATATGAGCTTCCGCTGCTATCTTCACAATGTAACGATAGAAGATGTGTCACATTCGCAAATCTAAAATATAAATAAAAATAAGACAAAAATTGGTACAGTTTGCTGCTCAATTTTGTGTACTCTTTAAAGTGAGTTATTTTGTACTGATTCAGACCACTCAACATTTCAATAATAGAACTTGTATAATTGCCAGAATATTCTAATAAAATTAGGAATATAAAAAGATAAGTCACTCAACAACTCTTAACCCTAATTATTATTATAGATTCGACTCCAAAGAGCTATCGTTCTCGTTTAATTTGAAATTCGATGATTTCTAAGAGGTGAGTAGAATTTTGGTGCATATAATGTAATCATCATCATATTTCACTCATGAGCTATCAAAAAATATTCCTGTTTGGATTTTAAAGCGCAACCGGTTTGTTATTTATGAAAAAGTGTTTTATGTAAACTTATTTCATTATGTTAACTTAACTTCGTATGCTTCCTTTTAATAAAATCAACCATGGTCGTTTTTTTAAAACAGCATTATGGACTTCTAATGAAGCATCTTAACAGAAGTTATCTGAGGAGAACAGGTTGTTATTTAGTACCCTAACCTCTTTTTAGAGAGTAATCAAATTAAAAAAATGACTATAAGTTAGTAGAGAATCCAATCCCGGACCATTTTTGTGATCCCTGAATCCCAGGATTGAACATTCACCATAAAATTGTGGACGAATTCGGGATTTCATAAAATTTTGCCCGCCGATTTTCAAATCCTGGAAATTTATAGATTTTCTCAAATGAAAAAATATGGAGCTTTTTTTTGGGTCTCACACAGATTATTTTTTTTGCGTATGTGCATATTTAAAAAAAACTTTTCGAGAATTTTGCACTTGCAATCACAGGATTTCGGGATCATAGAATTAGACGGATTATATTAAAATCTATAAGCTGCGAGTGTTAGGTAACAATCATCCATGCGAGCAAATCAAAGTTCACAAACGCCATCATAAAGATAATGGTTAAAAAGAGAGAAGTTAGGTACAAAGTGTCTCAGCCGGCAGTATTACTTTCAATTGTAAAAAGAACATAGCTTCTTTATCTGTCAAAGGTAGAGTGAAGAGATTCATTATTTATTGTCAATTCAAATGTCATTAATGAATTATTTTTAAAATATTATTCAAATGCCTCGGGTGACAGGAAAGTACCGAAATAAAATTACAAATTATATTAATCATTTATTATAGATATATCGGCTCTTGTTAATCGCTCCGTTCTGAACAAACAAATTTGCACCTCTAAGAATCTTCAACATTTCCACTATGAAGCGGCATGTCGTTAAGAGTTATAGCTTCGGGATCAATATTTCGTTCAACACTACATTATACGTAATTGAGGAACATCGTTGAGACTGTTCGTATTACATTCAATATAACGTATAAAACACACACAGTGGTTGTGACTAGAGCATCCAATCCCGGACCCTTTTTTATTCCGTGATTTCGGGATTCAAAAATTTTCAGTTCCCGAGATTGATTATTCACCATAAAATCGTGCCACAATTGTTTGAAATTCTTGAAAAAATTTGAGATTCACAATTATTTAGGATGTGGGTTTTCGGCATCCTGGGATTGACCAATGAGAAAACTCAGAAATTGAAATATTTAAAAATAATCTGCAAAAGAAGATGAAACACCTTTTTTTTTAACTCGTTAGCAGATTTCAATTTTTTTACTCGCTGGCTGATTTTAAAAACCAAGAAATTTACGGATTTCTCAAAATAAAAAGAATGTGAGAGCTTTTGTTTTTTAGTTCCATGCTTTCAAAACGTTTCGACTACCAGTTAACAGCGCAATTTTTTTTTTGAATTGTTATCCTAATCCCGGGATTAGTACTATGAAAATCCCGAGATTTCGCGATCCGGGATCTCGTAACTGGAGACCCTAGTTGTAACGAACATGCATTTGAACTGAACTATTTATTCGATATTGAGAAAAACAATTCAATACAGTGAAACCCCGATTCTACGTTTTCCAAGGGACCGTATAAAACAACGAATAATGCGGGAAACCGATAATGCGGGAAATCTTTGAATTATATAAAAAAAATAGTTAATTTTCTACTACCTTATTTATTTACTTCACTTTTTTTATTAAAAAAAATATATAAGATAATTCTATAATTGCTAAATACATACTAAGTTGCCTATTTGTATGTTGGCACTTAAATTTTGATATACATCCTTCAAATTCGCGTACTTTTCAAAGTTAATTTTTTTTCCTATATCGACTCGTTTTTCTCCTAGATCTTTTTCAACGCCTTGAATTGTCTTCACTTTCTCAGCGAGAGTTCTAGTTTTCTTCATTTAAGCATTTTAGTTTTGACTTTTGAGTCAGAAAAATATACGCAAGCAGATGCGATGTAAGACTATTATTGAGCGAAAAAAGAAATATTGAACAAAAGCGGTCAATCGGGATGACAATCGGGACGGGGCGATAATATTTATAGATAATATTTCGATAGATCGAGGAAATTGGTAAATCGAGGAATGGTTAACGTGGAATTGTTAAATATTGTTATAAGTAGCGGGGTCTTGGTCGAGTAAAAAACCAAAATATTTAAACGATAGATCGAGGAAAACGGTAAATCGGGGAACGATTGATGCGGGACTATTTTACATTGTTTTTATGTGTGTTTGGCCAGGACTGAAAAATAAACGAACCATGCGGGAAAACGAACAATGCGAGAACGGTAAATCGGGGTTCCACTGTATTATCATAATAATATGATTGTACATCTGTGTCCTTTCTGCTAGTGCTTCGTAAAATAAAAGAAGACGATTCTATTTTTAAATAAGTATTTCAAATCTGAACACGTCTTAATAACATAAGATTCATCACGACCCCGACAAGATAATTCGTTCTAACACTTGCAACGCGATCGATTTTTAATATGTACATTTTTTTCCGCATTTGATTTGATTTACACGCGCCAGAAATCATAATGATTGTAAATTATATAGCAATAGTTGACGATGACCGTCACATTTTGCATATGTGAACTTAAGCAGACCATGCCATGCACGGTAATTATCTTATTTATTATATTAATCTATCGTAGATTCTTTTTTGCAAACGAAACAAAACATACATTGTTTTTCACTTACTTGAAAATTTATTTTACTTTATTTTGATTTAAATATTATTACGTTTACTTATTAAATGTTTTTTTTAATAGTTTTTCAACTCCTTTTTCACGCGAAATATCTCTTATTGCTGCTACTATATCTAAAACGTTTTCCCCACAGTGGGGTTACCTGAATAGAGGTCCATGCTTTTGTACGTGAATTGATGTCTTATTTCCATAATTGTGCCCCAATATAATTAAATAATATATATAATACCATGAGCAATGATTATAACCATAACAATATTTTTAAAAATATATTTTTATTCAATTTCGCGTGTGAATTATTAAAAGAAAAAAAAAATATATCTGTTTTTTTTCAATGCTGATTGTTGATCAATTGACATATTTCTCATTTTACACTACACATGATTAAATGGGTTAAACAATAACATTCATATCACCCTTAAATATGAGAACATAAAAACATTGACAAATTAATTAATTGATAAATATCATGAAATAAACTGGAAATTCGACATTTATATTGTGAAGAATTGAAGAATTAAGCTCAAGTCAGCCCCAGCAAACAACTTAACGTATTAGAATATCCATTATTAACCCAATACATTCCATTAATGTAAAACCATTATCCTACTGAGATTACCGCATTATATATATCTTAGATAGTAATGTCCAACCACATTTTGACAGTGTGACAGATTGCAACGGGCGGGTCGCGGTCAACAGTCGGCATGCGTTGAGGGCGTGGCCACTCCTCGTGCGACCGCTTTTGGAACGCGGCCCACATTTCGATGAGTTGGCGCGTCTGCTATTTGTCGATTCTTGAGCGTGCGTACGCCTCTTGGACCAATTTCCGCTCGAAATACATTCGCCGTATCGATGATTAGCCAATGCCAATTTGCGGTGGCTGCCTACAAAAACGATTTAATTTACTTAATTATTCAAGTTATTTTAAAGCCGAATTATTCTCGGCTTATTTCCTTTTGGGATCATTTGAATCATGGGTTTTGTGTCACCTTTAAAGTGCCTACACATAACAATTGAAATAAAAATTTTGCCTTTATATAACTGCTTTTAAATGACAGCTTATGTGGTCTAGTGGTTATAGCTGCATGATTGCTGGGAATCAGATGGATCTGAGACTGCCGGGACTAGACAAAACCGATATCAAAGTTTAAAAAATCTAATCTAGTATTTGGGATCTTGAATTTGTTTGCGTTTTTTTCTCCTCGAGTGTATCGATATATTTTTATTTAATTTATTTTTATATTTGTTCTCGGTTTACTAATAATCTGATGTCATTTTTATCATTCAATTTTATATCATCCGCATATTTCAAATAATAAAAATGTAACAATAGTAACAGGAAAAAAAATCTCTATCCTCATTGTGTAGCCAGCGTTATACTTGCCACCATCTACTACGGCTTTTCTTTTCATTGTACTGGACGAATACCGTAACACAGTTGTTTCCAAACTTAATATTACTACGCCTCTCTTTGAAGAAAACAATTTCTTTGCGCCTCCCCATCTTTTATTTCATCTAGTAATTGAGACACGTTTTAAAGGGTAATTACATATTTTGGACAACCCCTACCACGTTGAAAATCACTGCTGTAAAAAAAACATTGAAAAAATTAGTACAAGTATCACGAGTGGCTTATGAGTATTTACCCTTGATATAAGCATGTTAAACAAATTCTGAATGTTGGGATAGTCAGTAAATTATATTAGTTAAATTAATCACAAAATTGAAATTTTACAAAATTTTAAAGCAATCAAATAAATAAAAATTCGTTTATTCAATATTACTGTATTCAAATATCGAATTGTGTAAAAGCATATTTTATTGGATGAAAATGCTTAAGAAACTATGTTTGAGTACCTTGAAAAATTTCCAAAATACAGCGATGAAAGATTATTATTTTCCAAAGAATGCTAAGAAAACTGAATAATATGCTTGTTGAAATAGGTTTCCGATAAAAATAGAAATATTCATATTACAAATATTTTTGAATAAGCTTTTACGTGGAATATTGAATATGTTACCCAAATGAGACTTCAGGCAAATTCTTATTTCTCTTCACAAAGTATAATAATATATTGATATTAAAATTCACCTGTTCTTCCATATTTGAATCATATCTTAGCAACATACTATTTTTGGCGTTCATCTTATACGGCTGTGTTGGGCATTGGTACGAATTAGGGCTTATACAAAAACCGACTTTTGAAAAATCGGTTTTCGAATGTCAATATTGTTTGAAAACCGGTTTTATCCGGTTTTCGAAGTTTTACAATTAAAATAGCGAGAAAAGGTTAAATTTTTGTATGTTGTTTATTTATATACATAATAATATAACAAGAAATTAGTTGGAGTTACTCTTCAGAAAATATGATTTCAGAAAACACAAGGTGTCCACTGTAACAAAATTTCCTGATATCGAAAATACTTTTTCGCTGGGTATACTGTGGGACATGTGGTCGTTAAGCCATCAAATAAAACTTACAAATTTTCTTTCATTTTGTTTATAGACTCGTTTACGGAAAATTCGGCACAACCGGTTACGGAGCTAAAAAACCGGTTTTCGAATGTCACAAATTTTGACAATAAACCGGGTTTTGAAAACCGACAACCCCTAGTACGAATCCCATACAGACACCCTCACACTTTTCAACCGATTTATATATTTTTGTTTAGATGCATCAATGTTTTTCATGTTAACAGTCCTTTTATACGACTAAAAAACAGGCTTAGGAAGAGCGACTGTATAATAATCTTTCTCTAGCTATCCCATTCAATACTTATTTTCTCCCAAAAAAAAATTCACCCGTTTCAGTTGATATTGTTCATACTGGGAGCAAACATAATACTTAAAGCTTGTCTTGATATATTCATAGATATTCAATGCATAACTTACATTATAATTTTAATTGTGTTTATAATTGACATCATTTGCCACTTATATTTATTGATGATTTTTAGTACTTTTTCCACTTAAAATTGAATGGATGGATGAATTGAAAATGGATTTTTTTAAATTGTATGTTATAGGTGTTAAGCATTTTAATTTTGTGTAATTATAATGTAATTTGTAAATCCTTTTAATTGTTAGTCATTGCTTACATCTTTTTATTTCAATTTAACTTGTATAAATAGCACTGTTTAATTTATTTTCCTTATCAGTTGATAATGCTCGTGAGGAGCGAAACCGGTCCTGATCAAATAAATTTTAAGTGGAAAAAGTACTAAAAATCTTTTATTATTTTTGTTATAATGCCAATCCACCAAGTATTGACAGTGAACACCTTAAAAGTGATGTTATCAAAGATCAAGATTGGTTTCGCGCATCTCGAGAATTTTAGTTTAAAATATATATATACATATATATGTTTAAAGTTTTTTTTTATATTTGGTATTACAGCTAATTCCAATGTGCTCAATATTTTTAAGTTGAAATTGACATCACAAGCACTCACGTCTTAGGTTTAAAATTTAAATAAACAAAAATACAAATTAATATTGTGTTTTTATGAACTGGTGTTTATAATGCGACCACAGTGAAATTTCATGTGAGAACCACTGCTCTAGACTAATACCCTGTATTTTAAAAATGTGGTAATTTGTTGAAAAAAGTTTTTTTAAATAATGTTTTAGGATATTGTATTATAGAAACCTCCGATCCACGGCAATCACTTTGCGATACATCACGCGTTCTGGTGTTTGAAAATAAGTTACATTCACAAATGCCTCTCTGTTATAAAAACATTTAACTAAAGCCGATAATTCCGTACAATTTTAAGCATGGCTCCCTGTTCCAAGAAATCAACACGAAATAGCACTAAATGATATAAGAGCACCAAACGCTCGCGAACGTCATTAAATCTAGTGGAATGCCCGTTGTCAATTTAACGATTTGAAAGAATTTTTAGGAGTCACACATTGCCGCATTACGGCATCCAAGATCAACTCTGGATATATTTTAAGATGCTTATGTTCCCATTCAACTAATTTTACAAACTTTGATACAATAGATTTATTTTATAAGATTAATTAGATATTGTGACGATTTTTAAATGTTTTTATTTAGATGTATATTGTATATTTGAGAGCAATAATGGTACTTTGTAATAAAGTGCTTGTTCCATCATATGCAATTGCATGATTGATAAAACGATGATTTACTCCAGTGTTCTCCTGCAATCGAACATTTGGGTTATTTTTTAGGTTGGGTAATTCATAATAGTATAAATACAAAAAAATGTTAATAAAACACTTATTATTTTTAAATCGTGTGGCGTCGAGCCTGTTCCTGCACATTGACTTCGTTGCAGCATAAAAAGAAAATCCTGCTTCGCATAAATAGGTTGTATAAAACGGAATTAAAACAATAACAACTTATTTTGACACATTGGGGGATTCTTCTGACAAACTCACCAAGAAAGATTTTTATATTAGAATCACTGATAAAATCACTTGCGCTGAATTAAGAAGCATGTTGGTTTTGCTGTTACGGAAAATGGATTCCAACCAAGGAATCATAAATGATAGTTTTCGGAAAAAAATGAAAAATAATGGTATTTAAGTTATATGGGTGTTCACGGAATACCTATTCAAGTTCTGTGGAACTCCAGTGTTCCGCAGAACATAGATTGGGAAACCCTGATTTACTCAATCAACTTATCGTCTTTTTACACCTCATCCTTTTATTCAATCCTTATAATCAGTTATTTTCAACAAACTTTTATTTAAATGCTTCATTAAGAGTTAAAATTTCCAATATTTAATGTTTGGCTTATGTATATTAAAAAAAACACTTACTTTATCGAAATATTAATTTTCATCGGGCATTATTAACTGAGCAAAGAAGCCGATACTGATCTGTAATAAATATTGTGGGATTAGTACACAAATTGTTTTATTTTAAAATAATACGCCTTTATTAATAAACATCTTAAAATAGGTTGAGCTTAACATCTTAGATGTAAGAACAGAAACATAATGCAGAGCTCAATTCGGCCAAAACGATTGACATTGGAATCAACAGCTTTATTGATTATTTCATTTAATTAATTAAAGGCAATATAATATTTTCGATGGTTTCGGAGGTAGCTTAGTGGAAGTTCATTTTTAATATAAAATGATTTTTTTTATTGCATTTTAACATGTTTTTACGAGTAGACGAAATAGAACAATTATATAACTGTGCCACGAGAAAAACATTGGGAAACACTCTTCACGACAAACTGTAAACCAATCGTATGGAAGTTTTACTTAAGCCGTTTAATTATTTTGACTGGAATTACAAACTTCCTGAAAATTGCTTTCAAAATACAGTTAAGTATAGGAAGTAACACATACACAATTAGTTACGTTAACTGTAGCATCAAATAGCTGTAAATATATTAAATTGTGTTTGTTCTGAGATCTCGCTACTTAGAACCGCAATAAAATTAATGCGTTCGCGCTTTACGATACATAAAATTAACTAAATATAAAAAGAATTGGCTCTACATCTACTATAAGAAGTCTTACTTTAATGCCGCCTGTCTTTTGCGTGCTCTCTAGAAGGCTATTAAATAATTATTTTCCATTTATATACCTATATTGTTATACCATTAATGAGTAAAGATAGTAGGCCTACGCTGGGCTATAGTCGCAGCAAGAAGAAAATATACTCACATGGCATTGCAGTTTATAATTATTGCGTCAGCTATTTTATATGGGTGAGATTACGTCGTTTCCAATTTTTCACGTAATTTGAAATCAAATTAGGTCCTGGAACCACTTGATCGACAGGGTCTAGCGTAAACTGTTAGACTGGCTGTCATAAATAAGCTAAGCTGAATCGAAGATCCACACTGCACTAAAAAAAGAAAATTGTTGTACAAGTTAATTTTTCTTAAATTCGTAGTGTTGCTACAAATTTGTGAATTATTTATAAAATTGTGAATTTTAAATATCAGTCGAAGTGTAGTTTTCTTTTGTACGTCACGTAAAATGAATGCTTAGTTTTACTATAATTTCTATCTTTGTCGAATGCTTTAATTTTCAATAATCGAGTCAATACAATTCAAACATAATTTCCAACATTGTACTCATTTAGATTTATTTCTATAAAAATATTGTGCTGAAGCAGGGCCAGCGCCACCATACAGGTGAAAAAGGCAACCGTCTATGGCACAAACCAGAAGAGTACCTACCCATACATGGTGCAATATTTTTTATACTTAATAGTATTAAATATCTATGCAGTGAGCTTCAAGCGGTAGCTTGAAAACTTGAAAAAATCTTTGCCATCACAAAAAGTACTGGCCTTTTTAGTGCAACAAAATATTGAGCGAGAGCTAAAAAAAAGTCCGCAAATTTCTGACTTTTTGATATTGGAAATTCTGGAAAGAGCTATAAAAAATGCCTCGCCTCTTTTTGCCAAATGGTGTCTGTACAAGTAAGCATGAACCATTTTTCATTGCCAATTTTTGATTTAGTTTTCCAATCTGAAGACAAAAGTATCGCATACGTAATAAAACAGTCATTTTTTTATTCAAAATAAGGAAATTAAATCAAATTTCAAATATCTGTACATCGGCTATGCCGCCATGCAATTGTTTCTTTTTGTTTCTCGATAAGCATGCTACGGAGTCAAGAAACGCGTTGAAGCCTATAAAAATCGCGTAAAATGATAAAATTAGATTTTATGGTCGACGACATCTTAATTGGGGGGGAAGATTGACATTAAATACGACAAGTATTCATGAAATATGAAGCTCGCATTAAGTAAATTGTATACATCTCCCAAAGGAGGACAGTGATTAAAAGTAAAACTCTTTTACTTGATTTTCCGGTCCAGTATACTGTATACTTTTGAGTTTGCAGTGACAGGGAATACGAGGGTAGTATTTTTTACGCAAAGTGATATTAATATATTTCGTTAAATCATTTAGCTGTAACAGCACCAAAATGACAAGATTAATTCAAAAAATAATAATAACATAAATTTTATGTCTAGTTTGATATACAGAGCTTTTTTTTATATAACAATAAATATACAACAATAAAACACTCTTTTTCACTAATTTATTTTTTATTTAATATGCATAGGACCGGACGAGCATTATCAACTGAAGAGAATACAATATTACAGTCAACAGTGATATTTATACAAAACATTTTATTATTTTATTTTTTTCACCGTAAAAATGAGTAAATCGCGTAAATAAAAAATCGTCTAAAAAGAGGATATTTAATTTAATTTAATTATTCATATAATTTAAGATTTTGACAGAAGGTGCTTGGTGGAATTTCAATATTAAATTTGAATCATTCAAACTATGTACATTCTCACAGATTTTGTCACTAACGACCCGGGTTTCGCCTTTCGGGATCTTCAGGTGTTCAAGTGCACGGATGAACTTGAACTGACCGTGCCCGTGCACTTGAACACTTGGAGATGCCGAAAGGCGAAACCCGGGTCGTTAGTGACAAAATCTGTGAGAATGTACATAGTTTGAACGATTCAAATTTAGGACTGTATTCATTACTCATGTCGCTTTGAACTTTCTGACCAAATAATGGTATTGCTGCTGTTTCCAATCCACAGCTGTTAATATCAAATTGAATTCGATAAATTTGATGCAACATTAAAGATAACCCGCTCCTGATCTTTAACCGTTTTGCTATTAACAGATTTAATGACTGCTAAGTCGCGTTTCAAGGATCATCGCTTAAATGTTTTCTCGCGACAGAACTGTCGACGTGAGTTCCTTGCTGCGACACTAAACTGTCTCCGAGATCATTTCATAATGACCTAACTAATTGCTCTGTATGCAAGGTGAACAAGAAATATGAAAGAGAGCAATGTTGTGTTTCATATCATACGCAGTATAAACGCCGCAGCCAGTCATTTGAGAATTGAAACTTAACCCACCAGAGACGAAAGCTTTTTTTCGATAAAAATTTTTTTTTAGCCATATTGAAGTCACGGATAACTTTTATTCCTGACAAAATTTTAAAAAAATAATGCAAATTCGTTGTATAGAAACCCCGCATGACTATATGGTCATGTTCATCCTTTTATTACAGTGTAATATTGTGTACGGACAGTAATAAGGACGAGCGTGACCGTATGGGCACGAAAACATTTGTGCTTGAAATATAGTTAAACGTGATTTTTTTAAAAATATTTACAATTTGTACCCTTTAGACCAACATAATTTCTATACAAATATATTAGCAAAAGAACTGTAAATAATTTGATGTTTTGATAAAAAAATAACTTACAGGTTAAAAAAGTCCATTAAAAAAACGGACATTCAAATAATCGCATGTGCTTTTGGTGGCCGTTTCTGTCCCCGCGACTGATGACTAACTGAAGTCTGTACCCTTATTAGCCAAATATGAGTGAAAGCAACGATATTCATGTAGAAAAAGGATGAATAGTGGGATCAATGGACAACGGTGTTTACTGTGACCATATGGTCACGCTCGTCCTTGGAGGGTTAATCACATTTTCGCCTTATTCAATTTATCGAAATACGGATGAAGTTTTTTAAAAAAAATCAAAATCAGATTTTATAAATATGTATTTTTTTTTAAAAAAATACTTCAGTTTCTTTGATATCTACTATTTTATTACTGTCGTGTTTTAAATTACCACAAAAAATCACGCAACTTCGAACTCCTTCTATCTGAGAAATAATGAATAATAAGGAAGTATACTAAATTTGAATCGTTCAAATTATGTACATTCACACAAGTTTTGTCATTTACGACCCGGGTTTTGCCATTCGGCATCATCATTCGTTCAAGTTCACGGATGAACTTGAAATGACGTGCATCTGTGCGCTTGAACGCTGAAGATGCCGAAAGGCGAATCCTGGGTATATTTTCATAATTTGAACGATCCAAATTTAATATTGAAATTTCACCAAGCACACTCAGTCGAAATCTTAATAAAGGAAATATGTTTTTCACCTATATAATGGTCAAAGTTTTAAAATTTTTGAAAATGTCAAAAACTCAATATTTCTGACCAAAATTTTTGATTTATTTTGAAACCACCTTAAATAATCAACGTGTGGATTTTAGTTGGTTTTAAAATTTATAAGCCACGTCTTGGCGGATAATTGATACGTATGCTGACAAATATTTTACTTACATAATTGTTAAAATGTTCAAATCACATCTTAATCGCTAAATTGACCAACATCCTTTTCACAACCTACCAAGAGTTGTTTTAAAGTAACCGCTTTTTTTAAAAAATCAAGCGCTAATGATAATAATGGCTAGTAGATAATTTCGTATATTTATTCATACGGCTCTGATTCATACTGTACAACGGTTGATGAAATTCTACAATCTCTATTTTAGTACGAATTTAATTATAAGACGCGCATACAATGTTAATTGAATATGTTATACGTGAAATGTGAATATCGTTCGGGAATTGAAATGTGTCTGAGATCCAAAAAGGAATTTCTCGAAATGTTAATCGCCGATAGCTACACTGATCCCGTGATTCCAGGATTTTCCCGGAATACTTAGAGATGCAGGAACGGACAAAACATCCTTAAGGCTAACAATTATTTAGTGAATTACTTAAGTAAAAGATGAATTTATTTACCAATTACACTAACCCAATTTTGCACAGTGTTCCAATATTGGAACATTTAGTATTTTTACTTCCATTTTATATGCATGACGCAATAAAAGTTGAGATTGCATCAGTCTCAATCAGTCTACAGCTAGCAAGCGGGGGGATCGTTTCGTGTAATATTTTTTTAGGTTTGAACCTGTCGCAGTGTTTTTTTTATTCGCATCAATTACGGGCAAAAATGGCTTAAAATAATTTAACAAATGTTTGTAAAAAATATGTTACAAATTAAAAAATATCGCACAAGACCATTTGTAGAAATTCCTCTACATTTAATAATGACTTAATTTTTTTGACACGTTGCAGTATTTTCATATATTCATGTTCAAAATATTGCTACATTTTGAATCCAGTATTTTTATTACCGTTTGACATGTTGTGCTTTTAAAAAATATATTTTGATTCGGTTCATGATAACGTTAAGCTTAACAAACTTTTTTTATTTCCCGGGATTGTGTATTTGAAATCACGGGTGCCGGAAAAGTTACCCTATTCTCACCCTATCGACTGTAGTAGTCGAGAAACTGTGATTCCATTTTACGGAATCCGCTCTAGTTACAATAAGGTAGTGAAGGCAAAAAAAATATGACTATTACTTTATTGGTTTCGTTACTATTCTTTTCAATTCATTAAATTTAAATATTATAAAAAATATGTAAATTTGTCAACTAGCCTCGATTTAAAAAAAAAATGTGTTTTCATTAAATTAATTATACCTAGAATACACACAATGTTTAAAAATGATCATAAGCGATCATGTTTCCTATAAAAGAAAATGAAGCAAACATAAAAATATTTTTCTTTTTTTGTTTTAATTAAATGGAGTGCAAAACCATTTTACGCGGTCGCATTAATTATAAATTGTTCTCGGCTGTCAATCCCAGTTTCATTCATTGAAGTATTTATATGAGACAAACAAGAATATCCAAGCAGCGAAGCATTAATGTCATTCTCTCGACCGTATTAAATCTAAATTTAAGTTGTGGCATTTCGTTGAGAGATGGCACTCTGCCCGTTATCATTATTACGGATTGTTTCGAATTTCGTTTTCACCATCTATTTTCTTTGTATTATTAGTTAATATCCTATTAAAACTATTTTATCGCTGGGTATCTCAGCTTTGACAAATGTTTTCCAATTGCTATCAATTACATCGAATTAATTGGCCAGCTACATTTGCAATAATTTAATTTGAACTGGCATTTCCTTGAATGTTAAAAAAAAAAAAAAATATTTAGTTTCACAATTATTGTGTATTTTTTATTACAGTACCGTTTGACGATGACGTGATACCGAAATGTTAAATCCATTAACTATAATACAATTAATATTAAATATACATTTTTATTTAAATAAACAATAAATACCATTTACGATTCAATAGCTGCTGATTCATTCTATATAATATTTTATTTGAGTGTATTTGTCAAGTAACGTAGGTGATAATTTTCATAAAGACAACTATCACCGTCTACCATTTTGCTGCACTTTTGTTTCTACACTTTAAACTTAAACGAAACGGTAAATCTTTCGTTTTTAGAAAAAGATAATTATGATTCACTAATTATAATTAATATAATTGGTATCATTTGTACATTTTTATGTCTTAAGCCCAGTAGTTTTATTGATATGACATACAAGAGTAGCGATTGTGAAGGCTTTTTCCCTGCAGATAAGTCCAAATAAAATTCTATTTATAAATTAAATCATAGTGAAGTAAGTGACAATGTTCATTAAAATGTAAGTAATTCAAAATGGTCGTACATGTTTATTTCCCTTTGTAATATTCCTTTTTCTTTTTTTCTTTTCAGGTAAGCAAGCGAATACATCCATCGAGATTATGTCATAATGTAAGTCATTAAAGTAAAAAATGGATGCATTTATTTTTGGAAATAAAATTTTTGGTTTATTTCTTATCTGTCTATACTTTCAAATATAAGCGTTGTCTTTGGCTCGTTTAGGTCGATAAAATACGTCATATATTAGTAGTTTACGTTTTCAAAAAAAAAATCTTTGACAAGAGTCAAATCATGAAACAACAATTACTTTTATTAAATCAATGTCAAATATTTTCGTTAGAAATTGATGTATTCACATTTTAACAATATAATACACACGCTGGTGAAAGAGCTGTGCTTTAGAATCATAGCGTTGAGGGTTTCATTTTATTAATAATTTGAGGAAAATTAAATTAATGATGTGTTCAAATTGTTATTAAGGATTATTACGAATTACGAAAGCCCTTTCATTTACTGTCGCGATGTCAAACCATCACAAAAATTACAACGTCAAATACGTTATTATGGAAGATGGGTTAACAACATCTTCCTTCATCCACTTGAGTTTCAGTTTAAAAATGTCGAAACATTATTAATGTAAGATATAAATACCGTTTGAATAACATTACATTTGTATTTCAGAGACATTATAATACAAATTTCAGTTAAATGTGAGTTTAAAAAAGTGCAAATTTAATTGAAAAAATATTTCATTGAATCCATTAATTTTTTTATTGTTTCATTGCCTATAAATCAAAATGCAATCATCCCTCTAGCGGTGAATTTGATCGCAAATACATGCTGTGCAGTTAGGCATCACGTCAATAATTAGGTCTGCGTACTAATTAGCAGCCATCACAGAGGCAGTGCAACGCAATTGACGTTTCATGCGACGGGTATAAATACATAGATTGCCAAAACCAACTACGCTTAGGGGCGTTGGCCAACAGAAATGGAATTATTCGGTAAAAGTTTTTAGGGTTGCGAGCGCGAATGGTTTTAGTTTTAATATCGTAGTACAATATTTTTAATTATACAATAACTAAAATGTATCAAAGCTTTCCGAAAACTTAAAACGTACAGAGCTCACATATTGAATACCCTCACGCGCGGACAAAGGTAAGTAAAATATTTACGTTACAATTAGTTTTCGCCGAGGTGGAAATGGATTAAATTTTCACTCTCACACGAAAAGCTTAGAAACGCCATTTTTTGTAATGGCGTTCATGCAAAACAACAAAAAATAACACAATTAAATTTTAAAAAACTTATTCGTGCCGGGAAAAATCCCGGGGCGTTCAGGCCGTGGCCCAACTATCGTTGTATCTCGACGACGTTCTAGCTAAAAGAGAGCGACTTCAAATCCTTCACAAGCAAATAACTTTATGCGATTTTTTTTGACTTACAAAACAACAGTGTTAACAATCAATCAATTCTACTTATATTATTACATTTTATTTTAAAATAATTCACTAAACTATTTTTTTTAATTGTCTACCAGTGTTGTCATCCTTTTGCCGCCAGTGTGATCGAGTGGTCAACACCGTTGGCTACCGCTACGGAGGGCACGGGTTCGAATCCCAGTACGGGCAGTTTTATAAATTGACTTTTCAATCGATTTATGAATTTCTGTTCAAAGGCATGGATGTATATGACGTCTTGAATTCCCCCCTCCCACCCATCCTATCCTATGAACGGGGCGTATCGAGAGCGATTAGCTAACCACTAGTCCTGTCCTAGCCCTTTCCTTCTATTCCTACTCTCTTTGGAAAAAGAGAGGTTGAGTAACAAGCAGTTCTCGTAGAAACATTTCTGTTAAAGATAAACTCTAATAGGAGTCAATATGCTCCATAATGGGAGCGGACATGGTAAAAAAAAAAAGTGTTCGTCATCACAAAGGGGTCTTGTAGTACATCGGGCAAATTATAAAATATCTAATGGCAATATATATCATACTTCACGTGCAAAAGCAATTAACATGCATATTGTTTGTACATATATGTATAAAATAAAATAAGTAATTGAGATTAAAAACATTTTTTTTCGACTCACTTCTTATTTCTCATATTTAGTGAATTATTTAAGTAAATAATATACACATATTTTGTGTCAGTGGAAATATTATTTTTCAGCGTGTGGCAACCCTAGCCGCTTAAACAGATTGCATTGTAACGAAGCATTGCGTTGCGATATGAAAACCATTGAAAATACATTTCCCGTTCGCGAATCCGGTATCTCGGACGCCTCTACGACGGCCTTAATCCAGGTTTATCGTACGGCACCCATTTCGCTAATTCCAGGTTTAAATCATCCGTGAATGAGCCGGGGGTAATCAAACAATAGCAAACCATTAGGCATTTTCATTGGGGATGTTTGGACAACTACTGGCGATATAGTGGTCCACAAACTTTTATCGCAATTTTGTTATCGTACACTTATAGTATATATTTTTTTAAATGGCGATATAAAAATAATTTTAATTAATTTGATCAAAAAAAATATTAACGTTTAGATTTTTAACAGCTGTGGTATTTGATATTTTTTTATTTAAATTAGTTATTTGGGTTATTAAAAAAACACTATTTTCCTTTATACTTACATACACTTTTATTTCCCAAGATCAGGACCGGTTTCACTCATGGCGATCATTTTTTACTTAATAATGCTCGCCATGAGCGAAATCGGTTCTGATCTTGGTAAATAAAAGTGGAAAAAGTTCAAAGGGATATTGTGTGTTTTTTTAAATATAATGCCTTTCCACCAAGTATTGACAGTGAACACCCTAAAAGTGAATGATTTTGGTTTTGATTTATTTTAAAGCACTGTTATTAAATTAAAATATTTAAAATGTAAGTATTTATATATATATATATATATCAATAATACAAATGTAATATTCAGTTTCCATGCACTTTTAACATCACACAAAAATACCACATAAGTGTGTCTATTTTCAATAGTGGAAAGCTATTATATTTATAAAAAAAAACATTTTTTTTTTGTAATATTAAACTATTCATTTAGTTACAACTAACTGTTCGTGGTACATAAAATTGTAGAATTACTGCAAAAAAAATATTTGTATAAAAAGAAAACTGGAAAACTACTGTAGGTACATCCATATATGGTATGATAATTGATAATTTTATAAAATACATTCAAATATACTTGCACTTTAGTTATAGGAATAATTTATTTTTGAGTTTATTTATACCACGTCCGTTCCCGATGTGGAGCAAATTAATTCCTAATTGAGTTTATCTCAACAGAAGAGTTTCTACGAGAACTAATAGTTACTCTAAACCTCTCTTAAAGAGCAAGAATACAAGGATAAGGATAGGAAAAGACTAGTGGTTAGCTGATCGCTCTCACTATGCTCCGTTTTTAGGATATTTGGAGTTGAAAATTTCAAATACATCCATGCCTTCAGACAGAAATCCGTTAATCATTTTTAAAATCAACCTATAAGAACTGTCAGTGCTATGATTTGAGCCCGTAACCTCAGTGTTCTAAGCCAGCAACGTTGATACGATCATGAGTTTTAAAGCATAATGCATAATTTAAGCATCCCCATATGATTTGAATATATCTCACCAACGAGGAGAATTTGATGTCCTCAATTATTGGTTATAAAATTTCTTCAAGTATTTTGTAATGTTTATTTATTTAAATAATTAATAGTGTGAACTAGAGTTTCCAAACCGGTTTAAACCGAAACCGGTTAACCGGTTTATCGCATGTTTTGAAAAAACCCGAAAACCGGTTTATTTCACTCGGTTAACCGGGTTCTATCAAAAATACTCTTTTCTTATTTTTCATTGTTTTTTACAAAAAGAAAAATGTTTTATTATAAATTTACTGCGTTATATAGGAAACAATTCACAAAATACAACAAACATGTACATATATATATTGTAGAATAATCTACTTCTGTCTCAAAGTTGTGAACAGAAATGACTCTTTCAAATAATTTGTCATTTTTTGACAAGTGAATATTTTGGTATTCTACTCTATTTTTGTCTAAGCATTGGATTTCTTGTCTTATCCAGTTGGTATTTTTTAAAAATTGAATGCATTTAAACATTATTCTTTTGGTGAGTTTTATAACCAATCTCTATTATTTTTATTTGACGTAATTTTTTTTTATCATAAAATATTTTTTCACATGTTATAATAGTAATTGTAACTTTGCCATAGCAAACAGGTTGGTAACTAGAGTCCCATTAAGATAAATGTCGTGTTTTTTGTTTGAAATTGGAGTATTAGCTGTTATGCCAAATATTGAAAAATTACTACGATCTTTTTTTGCATACCTACCTAATCAAAATACATGATTATTCGGTTTAAACCGGTTACCCGGTTTATTTGTCAGAAAAAAACCGAAAACCGGTTAGTGCTTAAGACCGGTTAATTGGAAGCCCTAGTGAACCACAATTCATTATTCATTTTAAATCTGTAAAATAGCCGGATTATTATAAATGTAACGTAGTAAACACCTTTATTATTTAAGTTGGAAATTCCTTTTTACACACTTGAAAAATCACTGCTTTACCATTTTCATTTTGGGATGTTTGTACACGTACATAGAGGGACATGCGAATTCCTTTCCCAAACAAACACAAAACGCCCTAAGCAACGCTTAATCCCTCACGGTACAACGAGCATTATTGCCGTGTAACAATTCAGCACATATCCCATTGAAATTGAATAAGCGATTAGGGGGCATTATCCTCCGCCGCACTTCTCTTCCGGATGTTGCCGACGAGGCTACTAAACGCTTTTTAATTGGCAAGCGATAATGCACTTTATAGCGCCGCTGTGGATTGATGAATACAGCGCGGAAATTGAGGGGGTTATTAAGGTATATTGTTTCTAGACAATGGGGTGTTACGGGGGAAATGCCGGACTTTCGGGTAGCTGTCGACGCGCCTGCGCATTTTGACTACTATTCAAATTTTTAAATTTCAATTATGTATCAATTTTTGAAGCAAGATGTTTTGACTTCTCCATTAAGCAAGGTTCCATCGTTTTTCCGATGAGCTCATATCTTCGTGAACAATCCACGTATACACTAACCAAAAAGTATTTTTAGAAAATTGTTCCATATCACCAAACGTGATAACTTACATGCTTTTTGAGTAAGCAATTTATTAAATTCATCCTTTGAAATCATCAAACAATCATATATGTACTATACAATAATTCTTGCGAATATTTTCAGACAAAAAACCCGATAATTGCAACACAGCAGCATTTCAAATAGTTGCCAGGAGTTTCTAAGAAGTGTCTCTAAAAACCTAACGGAAAGGTTATATCTATTCGATCTCTGTATAACGTCCCAAGATTTCAATAATAAACACGCACTATGAGATGATTGTTCAGTTTTTTTAAAATCAGTATTACCATAGTAATCGGGGAAATTATTTACCCCCTAGTGCAGTGGTCAATATCGTTGAATTCCATGACGGATCTCACGCGATCGAATCCCAGTATGTTTTCAATCGATTTTTGTTTCGAAGACATGGATGTTTGTGATTTATAAAAATTCCCTTCCAGTCTTATCCTAAAAGTAACGGAACCAGTCCTGTACAAGTCATATCTTTATTTGCTCGCCATATTGTATAAACAAGTTCAACATAAAATAAAATAACAGTACTAAATTTGAATCATTCAAATTATGTACACTCCCACAGATTTTGTCACTAACGACCCGGGTTTCGCCTTTCGGCATCTTCAGGCGTTCAAGCGCACGGATGAACTTGAACTGACGCTTAGTAAATGGATGTTTCGTGTTTATATATTAAATAAATGTATCACTGAGTCTAAAGTCTAGAAACAAAACAGAAGCCAAACTTATAGTCTATTGGTTCCGATATGTAGACGATATTATTTGCTTGTTTAATGGAACGGATAGACAAATAACTAACTTTCATAACTTTATAAATTCATTAGATAAAAATATTAAATTCACGTTAGAAGTCGGAGGCAAGAATATTAACTTTCTTGACCTAAATATTAATATTGAAAACGGTTCTCACGAATTTAAAATATTTCGGAAGCCTACGTTTTCGGATACCGTGATACATAAGGATTCAATGCACCCATTTTCTTATAAACTAGCCGCTTTTCATTCAGAAATTCATAGACTTGTGAGTGTTCCTTTGAATGAAAAGAACTTTAATATCGAATTAAAAATCATCAAACAAATCGCCATCAACAATGGATACGATATGTCTCTTATAGACAATCTTTTATCAAAAAAAACAAACTAAACTTGCAGAAAAAATGTTATTTCAAGGTACATTGTCAAAGGACATAGATCATACTAGGTATTGGCGTAGAATCATTTATTTAGGAAATACTAGTCTTAAAATTAAAAAACAACTAGCTGATAGTGTTAGACCAGCCTTTTACTGTAAAAGCTCTTTAGGCAAATTATTAGTTAACAATAAAGATAAAATACATTACCTAAATAAATCTGGAATTTATAGATTACAATGCTCTTGTTGTAATAAATTTTATATCGGCAAAACAGAGAGGACTTTAAAAATCAGGGTATTAGAGCATATGGCAGCCTTTAGACTGAAAAAGGACACGTCTACTTTTGCTAATCACTTAATTTCGGAAGGACACGTGTTCAATCAGGAACAGGGGATAAAAATGTTACACCCAAATACGGACAGTCATAAGCTCTTTTTCCAGGAAATTTTAGAAATTAATAGGGCACAGTTACATAGTCTTCCGATTTTGAACGAGATATTAAACCTTCCTGGCTGTCCACTTCTATACCCTATATAAATAATATCATAAATAATATCATAAAACCTTTGCCGACAAACAAATAAATATAATTCTAAAAACCACTCACTACTCAAATCTTTGGGAATTCCCATGAGCATACCCTTTTCGCCAGCGATGGCTTTAGACTCAGTGATACATTTATTTAATATATAAACACGAAACATCCATTTACTAAGCGTCAGTTCAAGTTCATCCGTGCGCTTGAACGCCTGAAGATGCCGAAAGGCGAAACCCGGGTCGTTAGTGACAAAATCTGTGGGAGTGTACATAATTTGAATGATTCAAATTTAATATTGAAATTCCACCAAGCACCTTCAGTCGAAATCTTAAAATAACAGTACGTTGAATATAATACAAACAAATTATGCTCGAATAAAAATAAAAAAAATATTTAGTAACAATTACACAAGTTAGGGTGAGAATGACCTGTCGCAGCGAGCTCGAAATTCAGATTAAATTTAGAGCGGCTAGCTTCATAACAATGACAATGTAAATATTATAGTACGCGTACGTGCCAATGGTAATATTTTTGTTTTTATTTATTCGATTTAATTCAAATCAAATTCAAAATAACAAAATAAATTCAAAAAAACAGCTTGAATTAAAAAAAAAAAAAAAACATGGAAAGCCACTGAGAAATGCTTTGAGAGCCACACGTGACACACGCGGCGCATACTAGTACCCCGTGCACATCTCTGGGTTAGCTTGTATTTCCACACGATACATCTATCAAATTCTCAGCATTAATCGCTCATTTTGGCAATGTCACGGTGTCACGACATATTATAATGTGTCATACATTTGCGCATAATTATTGCCGTAGCATAGCTATCGCATTACTCAATTCACCTACATGTCCGACACATTCTGCAGCGTGCTGCGACAATCCGACCCAATAGTTACATTTACCCATCACCCCCTAACTAAAAATACTTTACTGTCCACAGAATCCGCTCTCCCCTTTTTTCTTACATATATCAATTTCTGAAAATTCAGCGAAGTGTATTCTTTTAGGCATGCAAATATATTTGTTCTATTATCGGCATATTTATAGTTGTTTTCAGTGGCGGATTAGGCACAGAGGCGCACGCTTGGGGCCTCCAAATCTCGGGGGGCTCAAATATAGCATATATTATATAAGCCCTTATATTTTATTTTAAGTTTTAAATATTTATTATTATTCTAAGAAGAGGTTTGCAACACTTTTATGTTATACGAAAAGCAGAGCCTGCAAAATGTATTGCGTCTAGGGCAGAGATGGGGAACCCGCGGCCTTCTGGCCAATTCTGGAAACACGAGATTTGGAGATATCTGGGGAAAAGGTATAGCGAATTGAGGATTTCAAATTTCTCGGTGCTTACTGCGGCTTTATGTCGAATCAGATAAAAAATCAAACTGATATAATAAAATCGCTTAAAAGATTCCTGTAAAAAAACAAATATGTAATTAATAGTGATTTTCAATTATCTTTCACTATAATGAGCATAGATTTATAATGACCTACCTGATGTAATTCCAAATAACATCTACACTATTATACCTATAGTTCGAAATATAATATTACACGAGTATTTGCTTCGCAATAAATCATTGTATGAATGTGTACTAAACTAATACTATCCTATTACAGTCCAATCACTGTTTGTGGACCGGCGGTTGTTCTGGAAACTGAATACAGTTGCAGCTTGGGACTTTGATGTTTGAATTTGTTAAACGACTAGTTACAATTTTAGGCTAAAATATTATACGATTTGTGGTGATAGCAGAAGTGACCTTTCATCTGCATGCACTGCGTATTGGATTTTGCTTTTGCAATAAAACATTATTAAAACAATAACTGATTTTTTATATAAATAATAAAGCATTGATTTTTAAGGTTCATTATTTTTATATTTTTATATTACAATTTAAATTTACATGTTTTAGAATGGAAAAAAATCTACTCGGTTTCATTATTACTCGATTAAGTGTCGCATGTTATTTTTTACACAAAATCAAAATTTCTGTTTATAAACAATTTTTATTTTATCCCTTTTTTTAGTTATGCAACCTATCAGGTCGCATTGATTTCTATATTTTCTATATTTAAAAAAAGTTTATTTACGTACAAATTGGCAAGAGAGCTTTTCAAAAAGCTTGATCACCCGAACCTTTTTTGGAGCTTTTAAATCACCAATAGCACAACAATGTTCTTGAAATACTTCTGTTTACCCGTATAACTATATTTAAATAACATTTTATGTTTTATATTTCTCGTATTTTAGTTTTTAAAATCCATCCGTTTGGTTTAATATTTTACTAAAATATTTTATTGTGCACATCAAAAGCCATTCAGCCACCAAAATCCGTGGGTCAGAATGACGTATGTATTTAAACTGTGGCTCCGTTTATACATCGATAAATCATACGCTTCCGTGGGGTGTTTAGTGATCTCTCAAACTGTGGAATACTAATTATTAATTTCTAATTATTTTTTTTTCAATTAATTTAATCTCCGTGTTTAAGTAATTATCTTAATCAATTTTGCAATTTAAAAAACGTGCCATATCTATCGACATTATTTGTATAATATCAATAGATAATAGGAATTAAATTTTAGAAATTGGCAAGGACGTCAACTGAGTAAGTCTACAACATATAAAACACTACAATATAATTGTGAAGGAAGTTGTAAAAACTGATTTTATTTTAACCTTCTTTGTCCAAAATAACAAGATAAGTTTATTTCAAGTTATCTCCAAAAATTAGAGTACGAATAGCCATGGCGATAACTAACGAAATAGCTATGGATAATTTAGACATACTTTGTTTTCAAATCTTGTCGGACTAAAAATATTGATATGTCGATATTATGTACTGTAGCGGAATATCTTACTAAGGAAAACAGAATAATTCATAATCAAGGTATTTTTCAAAGTTAAAACTTACAATTGGCTCTTTTTATTTTAAAGTTTTGAAAACGCAGGCTCCGTAACACCCCCGCCCCGAGCTCTCACATGTAACATATCTGCGCAAGTATGTGTGTTATGACAGGAAACATGCTAAACTCACTAATTGATACAACCACTGTGCATCGTATACGGATGTCTACAACGGTTCTCTGGACATTGTGCTATGTTTGTAGTAGTGAGTGATCTAAAGATGAGATCGTAAAACTTTTTGATCTCATCTTTATGGTCCATATAATTTTAAATCTATTTATTAATGTCTCTTTTAAAACCATAATGTCGTATAATATTAAAAGAATACTATTGTATCAATGGTTTTATTAGGAAGATACTAAAAACAACGATTATTTCTTTGGGTTTAGATCTTAATTCTGCACGCATGGCAGAAATAACGTAGGGGCTTCTAAGCCATCTGGTAAGTGTAAATAAAGTAATTGTATGTGCGTGCAGGGCCGGCACCACCATACTGGCGAAATTGGAAATAACCTCCTAGGCGCATTAATGGAGGAGTAAAATATTTTTTTATACTTTAATAATATTAAATATCTATGCAATGAGCTTCAAGCAGTAACTAGAAAACTTTAGAAAACATTACCATCACAAAAATTACTTTTCTTTATAGGGCAACAAAATATTGAGTGAGAACTAAAATTCTGGAACAGCTAAAGGAATTCCGTAAATTCCTGGATTTTAAAAATCGGACAGCGAGTAAAAAAAAGTTCTCACATTTTTTCATTTTAGGAAATCCGTAAATTCCCAGGATTTCAAAATCCGCAAAAAAAAATCAATCCCAAAATTCTACACGATTGTATGGTAAAAGCGCTAAGCTAGGGCGCCAAATAATCTCGTGCCAGCACTGTGTACGAGACATTGTTTTAGGCATCATATAAAAAAAAAATTATATGTTTAGGATTGAGACTGGTCGCTTTTAAGACGAAGCACTGAGCTTACCGATATTATTATTATTGTTTGAAATTTATTCGCCATCGAAATGATTATTATAAAGAATGGTTGGCCACCGATGAGCACACCAATTCATAAACCTAAATACATTTACCTATTTCGAGTGGATATTATGGTTTATAGTTCACGTCATACATTACAACCCGTCGACCATCTAAGTAACATGGTATACGTGGGCCATATTCAATATCGCTCGTATACCATCAATGTGTCGGTATAGTAAAAGATTTCCTAATTGATTTCAAATTTAACTGTAAAATACGCTTCAATTTTGATATGCATTTTGAAGAGTCAATCAATGCCATGCTATCAAGTGAATGCATCTGATAATTAAAGAATTTAACTAATTAACATGTCTTTTCTATTTTATAAAACGTTAGAGGTTTACGGTTATTGATTATTTGAATTTAAGAGACGTGCGGTGGCGGATTAAGCACACAAGAGGCCCCAGGCGCAATAAAATTTGAAGATCGTTTTTCCGATAACATAAGAACATCAAAAAATTTCATGTAAAATATTACAAATATATAAAATTCTGAACAAAAAGTAGATGGGTTATATAATTTAAACCATTTTTGAGCACCCTAAGATTTGGAGGCCCCAAGCGCGCGCTCATTTGCTTATAGCAGGCACGGGCAAACTCAGGCCCGTCGAGTATTTTTCTGCGGTCCGCGAACAATATTATATTTTTGTAAAAGATTCACGTTTTTATCTTTTAACGCCTTTTTAAAAAAAGATTGAAAATAAACATAATGATCGTTATTTTTGGATCAACCTATATATGTAAACAAACATTTTAAATCGTGAACCTCAATAAAAACTCTTTACGATCAAACATCACTGATGAACATTCATAAGCAGTTTTAAGAATCCCTACAAAATTAACACCTGCATTTAAAAATAAAATGTTAAAATACGTAAAACAGTTCCATTTCTCTCATTAGATTTTTTTTTCAAGATAACAAATAGTGTACATATATAAAAGGTATTTTACTTGCGGCCCGCCGCTCATTTTGAATTCCTGAATTTGGCCCTCCATCCGAAAAGTTTGCCCCCCCTTGGCTTATAGGGTAATCCACCACTGGAGACGTGTGTTTCGGTTCTTCACATGTAATTAAAAGAAACATAAAATGTGACCATTTTTTTGCAGTGCTCACTGTCAATTCTCACTTGATAACCCTCAAGATGAGTGAAATCGGTTATAATCCTAAAAAAAGTGTGATGTTAAAACGGATTACAACAAATATACCGTCATATTGTAATCATTTTTAACATGTCCGCACATAATGTATAGCATATTATGGATATCTTATAAATCATTTAAGGAACCATCCGTATATGGCGTCACGCTGTAGGGGGGGTTTGATATATTATGACGATTTTATACAAAAAAGAAAAAAGTAATATGACAGGGGGGGGTATAAGAATTCTAAAATCGTATGACTTCACATGTGGACGCTTAACCGAAGTTTTTCACGAGAACTGGAATGATAGAAAGGGTTGCTAGTCAATTAATTTGTATTGCTTTAGATTGGTCGGATCATTTGGCGCAGCAGTTAGCATTGTGAGTTTCCGTGCCGGATCTCATGGGTTTGAGTCCCAGTACGAACGACAATTTTTCGACCGATTTCTGTTCGAAGGAATGGGTGTTTGTGATGTCTATTCCACCATTTCCGATCCTATAACAACTAAGCGTATCGAGACCGATTAGTTAATCACCAGTCCTGTCCTAGCCTAGATCACTAATACTCTCTTCGAAAAAGAGAGGTTGAGTGACTGATTAACAAATAGTTCTCGTAGAAAAACTTCTATTGAGATACCTCCATTTGGAAGCCATATGCTCCACATTGGGAGCGGACATGGATAAAAAATATTGATGGTTTATTAAGATTAATTTTTGGTTTTTTTTAAATGTTTTTTTTTATTTATTGATTTGTCATTTACTTGGTAGAACTCCATTTTTACCCTATTAATTTTTGGTGACTAGTGTTAAATTTTGTTTCTTTAATGCACTGCATACTTATTTATATTAATTGTTTTAAAAAATATATATTATTTTCAAATGAAAAAATACGAAAAAAAAATATTCATCCAAGGCAATAAAGTGCAGTTTGCTATCCGTTCACATTACAAAATGAACCGTGTACGTTCAGTGATTAATATTTTCTGTTCAATACAAACACACCTCTAGTGGTTGGCGGTACTCATTATGTAAACAATGGATGAATGCGAGGATTCGCCGATTTACTCGCTAACTGGACCTATTTACTAAGTAGAATAATTACACCAGAGCGGTAGATACTTTTAAACGCCCCGTAAATTTTTTCAATATTACTGCAATCATTATCACTAAGCAGGATTACTTTAGCGAAAAAAAAACAGTTGACACTAATTTCCATGGAACTGCAAAATACCGTACATCCCGTACATGTCATGCATCTTGTGAAAATTCATAACAATTCAATTGAAAATAAAAACATTATATTCTTAATTGAAGTATCAACACCGGTCACGTATGCGAGAATTTTCAATTTACATGGAAATCAAATCATTATCAATCATTAGCAATCATAAAATATTATTTGAAAACAAAACGCAATCCCTTTAGATATATTCTGATCAAATCATATTTAATATTGTGTATATAAATACATTAACAAAATAACGAAACCTACATATTTGTCTGATGATGATGTAGATTATTTTTTAAAACTTCACAATTTAACAAATACTCCAAGGGTACCCGACATTGAAGGGAATTGAGTCACTACTCACAAAATTTTAAATGCTTTAAAAAAATATACAATAATAAATAGCCAACGATTTGTCATTTAACTTTTAAATGTTATTTGAGATAAACACTAAAACATTTTAAGTAATGAAACTAGATATCAACCCGAGAAGAAAAGATGCCGCAAACATAGATGGCTAGATCTGAAATTGTACTGTTTTTAATTTAAAATTTCGACTGAAGGTGCTTGGTGAAATTTCAATATTAAATTTGAATCATTCAAATTATGTACATTTTCACAGATTTTGTCACTAACGACCCGGGTTTCGCCTTTCGGCATCTTCGGACGTTCAAGTACACGGATGAACTTGAACTGACTGGTATCAATCTGGTATTTTTTTGTACTGTTTTTTTAATATATTAAATTTACTAGGACTTCAATTGTATTGCTATACTTAGTTGGCTGACGAAATAATAGATTCATTTATTCATGTGCGAGAAAATTATACTTCTGTGATTTTCGTAATTAAAGTTACGTAAAATCTGAGTTTGTAAAGAAAGACTTTGTCAAGCGAGGTTCTTAATGTTACAGATAACAAAAAAAACAAGAGTTTGTAAATTTCGGTTAACGAGCGGGTCACGTGAAAATGACTATGCTAGCCGAGTGTTTGTAGCCACTGATAAAGTATATTCTATTCTAGTATTGAGTGTAGCACTCTGACCTAAAATGGAAATACGTGGTACAGATTGACGCTTTAATTAGAGGTGTTTCGGCATATTGATTTTAGTCTCGCTTCATCGTGCAGGAAATATTATAAACTGACGTTAATCGGTCATATTTTTTTTATAGTCATAAATTACAACCACACAATTATCTTGATCAGGAATCCTAATCGTTTGACCGATTATAGCCTCCACGCACGCTCCTCTTTGGATATATGGAAGAAAATATTGACGTGTGCATGAATATATGTTTATTTTAAATCGTGCTTCATATTGATCTAAGTATTGCAACGAAATTCAATTATCAATAGACACAAGAATAAATTTAAAAAAAAATACTCAAGTTCAACTCTAAAGTTATCGACACCCATTCCCTAATTTAGGTTTAATAGTTAACACATTTTAATTGAACAAATAACTTTGCCAAATTCCCCACTCTTCTATCCTATATGTAAGTAAATATAATTTTAAATTTTCCAGCAAACAAAATAAATATAATTCTTGAAATTACTCACCATTTAAATCTGTAGGCATTCCTATGGGTTAATCCATTTCGCCAGCAATGACTTTGAACTGAGTGATTAATTTATTTTGTATATAAACACGATACATTTATTTACTAAGCGTCAGTTCCAGTTTATCCGTGCACTTGAACGCCTGGATGCCGAAAAGCGAAACCCGGGTCGTAAGTGATAAAACTTGTGTGAATGTACATAATTTAAACGATTGAAATCGGAGATATAATATTTTAACTCTATTCTATCGATCGATATTATAATATATTTAAATGTGTTAAATAAATGTCGGGGCGCCAGTGGATGAAATTGGAGAATGCTGTCCGGCGGGTGCATCAATAAATTAGGTCTCTTAATTGTTGCATTAAATTGCTATCATTATTGTACGGTCGGAGATTCAATTCATGACTTATTCTTAAATTCAATGGCCGATTCATTGTAATAATGCAAGACAACATTAAATATCTTTTTGTAATGTAAAACACTAGTATCAATGAATGACTTTGCTAATGAAATAATGTTGACACAATTTATAATGAGAAACATTTAATCATAAATAAAATTAAAATATTTATCAATCAATAAATACCAGACTGAAGACTAATAATCTAGATTCTAGAACAAAATAGTTGGTACAATAGGCAGAATTCAGGCTTTCCTGCGGCAACCGCAGCACATGTCCAAGCCAGGTCCATCGTCGCTTCTTCACTTTAGACATGTAGATGTACTATTGTGAATAAAATAATTTAATTGTCTGCGGAATTCAAAATTGATAATTTGGTGGTTGTAAAAAATATCTTGCAATTAATGTTAATTTTTAAATTTGAAATAAAATACATTTTTCAAGGGGATGCAGATTACTAAAAATATGAAGACCCGTTCTAGCCACGACTAGCATGTATAATATGTAAAAACATAATTCTCATAGTTTATTCTGATCGGATATTCTTCTTATATGCCATTCAATATATCATTCAAAACAGTAATAGGTAAAATTCACTATCGCAAAGATCAAAATAATGAAAAAAATTCTTGGATATTTTTTTGATTTTTCGGCGGTTCGCTTCGCGTTTATTTTGAGTAAAGTTTACGATTTTTTTCTTTGTACTGAAATGTTTTTTTATAATGATTTTGCCAGCTTAGCCTTACACATTGTTGAAAAATGACATCAATGTTAATTGCTGTACCCGTGGTAAACAATACTAGAAAAGAAATTCGTTTCAACCAACTTCAAGTAATGTCTTATATAATAGAGATCAAAGAATAGGACTAATGGTTAGTTAAACGCTTCCGCTTCGCCTGTTTTAGGATAGGATGAGTGGGAGGGAATTCAAGAAATCACATACATACATCCGTGCCTTCGGACAGAAATCCATAAATCCATTGAAAAATCAATCTATAAAAACTGTCCGTACTGGGATTTGAACCCGTAACCTCCATATTTAAAGTCAACGACATTGACACTCTACCACTCAACCGGCAAGTGTTCAAATTATGTTCTCAATATCTTATCAGATAGAAGCAAATATTTTCTTTCGATATTTCATGCTATGCATAATATATCGACTGTGTAAAGGAAAAAAGACGTAACCCACACGTTTTATTAAAAGGATGCACGCTGCAAATGCCGAATTAGTATCTAAATTTAGCTTTTAAGTTTGAAAAAAGATGAGTTTGTGAAAATTGAAAGCAAGAAAAAAGACTGAAAAAAAGGTTTTTCCTAGACAATTTCTTTAAATAATATTAGATTATGTCAATGAAAGACCAGTTTATAAGTCTCTTTCATAATTTGCATATGGCCCAAATTCATAAAAACACGTTTTTTGAGCCTCCTGTAAAATTTGATGTGTGGATTACGTCCTTTTTAAATATTTAACTATAGTTATTATTATATTGAAGTTCTAATACGTGTTCTATATTTATTTAATATTATGTATATCGAAAACATCGATTCTTATACCTCACTCTACTTATTTACATTGCGCGTATAATATCGACAGCCATACGTGATCATATTTCCCAGAACGAATGAGCGCCAACAAATCATACAGACAGTATATTTGCTGGCTAAGGAAAAAAAACATAATACGAAATGTCGAATCCGTCCCTTACGAGATGTTTGCACCGCTGCGAAACCGTTTTCTCATAAATATCAATGCGATCGTCCGCCTTTTTAGCGATGGGCAATAAACTTAGTCATAATTTCCGAACCGGTCCGTTTAAATCATATCCGTCCGGGCCTGTAAATGGAATATGACGTAAATCAGTTTCGATACGAAAGAAGCTACTGTTCGTCATTTTTTTCGCGTGTCGGCATCTTTGTTATACATAACTTTCGTTATAATATCATCTGTATGACAATATTTTGCACATCATACCGGAAATGTCTCAATACTGAGTGCTTAATTGCTTCCCAATTTCTTAAATTTCTTAAGACGTAACCGACACATTGCAAATTTTACAGGAGGCACAAAAAATGTGCTTTGATGCTATATGCAAATTATTAAATAAACACAATCTTGAAATGCACGGAGACTTCTAAACTGGTGTTTAATTAAGATAATCTAATATTAATTTAAGAAAATGTCTTGGAAAAATATTTTTTTCAGTCTTTTTTCATGGTTTCAATTTTTTTAAGCCCAACATTTTTCAAACTAAAAAGCTGAATTTGAATACTTATTCGGCATTTGCAGATTACATTCCTTTGATAGAATGTGTATCAAGTAATTTAAGCATAATTAGTATAATTAGTCTGTAATATATTTTTTACTTCCGGTATAACTTAATTCAAAAAGCAATTGATTGAGAGAATGTTTGCTTAATTAAGACCGCTCACTGTGCCACATGTTATTTTCTGAAATACTTTCGCTGAGAAATAAACATATAAATCCTCTTCTCGTAAATACTGTTGCAGTTAGTATGTATAAATTCTTACATTTGTAAATTAAAATGTGATATCTCAATAATCGTGTTTTTTAAATGCATTATATAAACTTTTTTGTGATTCTAGTAAAAAAAAATATAAATCGTAATAAATTAGCTAAACATTAATCTTTGGGAATACTGTTGGCCAAAAAATACCCGCAACGTGTAAAAGAAATTTAATATGATACGTATTTAATCGTACACAGAGCATTTAACGTAGTAAATTGATCGCACGAGCAACTAAAACGTCGCTTAAAAAAATCTAACCAACAGTTTTATAATGCTATCACTTTACCGTAACATTCTTTCAATAACATGCTTCAATCAAAGAAGAATTAGGAATAAGAATCGTAGAACTGTAGGCTTAGAGCAGCCATACTCAACCTGCGGCCCAAAATAATTATAGTTACCAAATATTAAAAGACAAAGATAGTTAAAAGTTTCACACAATATCAAAATTTACATTAATTTTTAGGTAAACGATTTAAGATTTTAGATACATTGATATTTTTGTGTACTTTTTACGTATTTTTTATTTGTTGTTCATTGTTAATTTTTACTTTGAAAAATACATAAATGTATACATATGTATATACATAGTTACATAAAATAAAATAGTTTTATTTTGACATCATAATACATACATATGTATGCAGTATATATAGTATGTGTTATATTTACAGTTTACTATAAATATGTTGCGGCCCACCTAGAGAGAAGCAAAAATCGAAATGAGACCAGGAGGGAAAAAAGGTTGAGTATGGCTGGTTGAGAGTAAGAGTAGTAATTTTTCAAGGAATGATGAAGAGTTCTTAGGAAAATGATAACGATTCTGCATCAAAAAGTTGTTTTTTGCTTACAATTCCAGTTAACGGCCGAAGAAGCAGACAAAGATGCAGATGTTGAAATATAAGAAACCCATAGAATTTCAATTACTCGAAATCGCGTATGATTATTTTCGCAAACAGTTTACACGATAAAATATCAGCTGATAGATTGGATAATGGCTACTTTGGTTTATACCTACAGGTGCTATTATACATACTTGTTTGCGTGTACAACAATATGAGGTTTCATATTAGTAGTTGGTTGGGCATTGGGCAAACAAGCGCCCACGCCCGATCGACAAATCAAGTTAATATTCTTTAAAAGCGGCGAGTCACTTAGTGCGCTATCACACGATAGCCGCAAATAGCAGGAGATTTGCGATCGCCGAAGGGGAGAAACAGAGGCGTTGGATGAATTAAAGAAATTATTTTATTAAAATAAAACAGAACCGATAGCCACGATAGACACGTTCAAACTTTTGTAATGGTTTTGAAACGCTTTTTGTATGGTTACCGCCAAGTTTGTTTAAACATATTACAAATTTAATCTAACGACATGGAGGTCCCTACCCCGTGCAATAACAAGTGAATATGTATATGTATAAAGCTATACACTGAAATTTCATTTGATAATTAATACACATGGCAGAAAAAATATATATGTGGGTAGAGGAGTATTGGATACTATGCACGTTATTTGATTTTTCTTAATAAAGAAATGCACTGCGGCACATCTGGTAACACCTCACAGCAAACTACTGTGGCGAAACTGGAAATCGAGATGTAGAAATAGATAGATCAGTTAACCACTAGTCCTTTCATAAACCACAGCTGAAAAGACTCAAGACGAGTTCTTGTAAAAGACTATGTATTGAAATGAAATATTAATGGTCCATATACAACAAATTGAGAATGAGAAGTGAATAACCCCATATTATATTGACATAGACTTATTCCCTTTAATTAAGTAACCGAAAGCAAAAAACTATTATATGTATGTAGTTACATTGTACTCGTTATCGCTGAAAGTTTCAAGAGGATTGTCATAAGCCATAAATGAACGCGAGGAACCATATTTGTTCAACCTCATATTAAGTAAACTACTAAACAAAAATATATTCAAATTTCCTATCAAAGTTTTAAATCGTGAACCATTTCATACATTCTTCTCCTCCCATTCAATTTCAAACAAAATATTTTTTAGATATATAAATGATATCGAAATTTGTTAGTGTTAATCTTCCACGTCCCTGGACAGGTCAAGTTTGGCCAAGACCACTCGCTGACTCTGAGTTATTGATTTTTTGATATGTCGGCGTTTTATATTATAGATACAGGGTGCGCCATATACAACTGTATAGTTGCACGTTTACACACAGTGGTATCCAATATTAAATTTATTAAAATGTAGCTTTATCCCCCAAAATTCATCAATTTGCATTTACTGAAATTTGAAAAATGTAGTTCAGCTACATAATTATTATAATATCTATACAATGCACGTTAACAATGTTATCTATATTCTTCATATGAGATTATTACGTACAAAATGGCTTTGATTAATTGTGATTTCACATGCTACTCTGCCTATGAAGATGTTCATAGAGGGTTTTGAATACCAACGTCAACATGTCTAATATAAAAAAACCTGCATAACTTAAAAAAAACTCTTCATACATATGTTTTATTCTCTAGTGACTATATTAATTGATAATGCTCGCGATTAGTGAAACCGTTTTTGATATGAAATGTAAAATGAGCGTCTCATTTTTTTGATAATAATGCCTTTCCACCAATTATTAATTGAACCTCTTCAAAGCTAAAAAAAAATCAACCTATATGATACAATCAATACTCAACATGCATATAAGTGAAATAGCAGTTTATTTATTTAATATATTTTTTTATATTTCATCCTGATTGTCCTACAGTGATCTTCAATATGAATAAAGATACATCTGTAGAGAAAAAAAACATTATTATGTCTTTAATTGTGTAAACGATGCGCTTTCAATTTATATAATAATAAGTTTTACATACTTATTGATTTCTACTGAAAAGTAAAGGTCAAAACACTAACGACTTAAACTAAATAATAATAATAAAAAACTGAGTATTAATTCTATTATTTGAAACCGGGTTACCAAGTTGAAAAAGCTGGATTTCGAATGTCGCGAATTTTGCTCTAAAGCTAAGTTTCCAATATCGGTTTTTGAATCTGACCATCCTCAGTTCATAGAAAACTACGTCAATGACTGAAATTGAAGGGAAAAGTTAATCATTTGTCCAACTGGGCATATATTCCTTATTTTCCGCAGAACACTCACGGATGAATAGCTTGACGTGATATTCATGTCGTGGGAAGAATTACAGATTGGAATGAGACGGTGCAATTTGCAAGCACCGTGCAATGTCATAAACACTAAAACGGCCAACAAGAACACATACATAACATAAAATCTAAAACCATTTTTTTTGCCTTTAATTCCGAGGGAGAGTATTCTCATCACCCATCCTGGTTGCTACGGACAGTTTCACCAAAACAGCATGCTTGTTTTGTCCATATATGTCCAATGAAAAAATCATATGTATCTACTGTGTCCACTTTATTCTACACGATAGCATAAACTCAACAAAGCATATTATTGTTTATTTAAAAAGCTGAATCTTTAAAGTTTCATATGAACGGGTAATCCCATCATTTTTACCTTTCAATACACCAATAGTAGTCATTTTATTTTTATCGCCTCTTATATTTAAGGGTAATAAAAACGGAAAAATCCCATTACTTTGAAGTATATCAAAAGCCCTGTTTCAATATATATATAACATTTACACTTATCTATCAATAGCCCGACAATGATACATGAGGGGTGCGCTTATGGATTCGTAGAATCCATTTAGTGCATAACCTATAAAGTATACTTCAAAATAAATTCATATAATATTATTTTTGTGTAATATATCATTCATACATATTTATTTATCCTCGATTCGATTCTGCTGGTTGCATTGTATCTTTCCTCGTCTATCATATTTCAATCATTGTAGTTTTAATCTGGATTATTGTATTTCAAATTTATGGCTGCTATTAGTAACATGCATTTATTATAAAAAAAAATGACTGACCTTACACATTTAAAACCAGCTTTATTATTACACATAAACGGTGCACGATAGTAATATTGGACCCGTGTTATATATTATAAAACAAAATACATATCGACTTGGGAAAGGCAAAAGAACGTAACCCACACATATCAAATTTTACAGGAGGCGCAAAAAACGTGTTTTGATGATTTTGGGCCATATGCAAATTATGAATTATACACAACCTTAAAATGCAGAGACTTCTAAACTGATGTTTAATTGACATAATCTAATATTAATTAAAGAAATTGTCTAGGAAAAACCTTTTTTTCAGTCTTTTTTCTTGGTTTTAATTTTTTACAAGGTCATCTTTTTCAAACTTAAAAGCTAAATTTAGATATTAATTTGGCATTTGCAGCTTGCATTCTTTTGATAGAACGTGTATCAAGTGGACACATTGTGAATATCGAAAAAAAGCTGTTTTAAAAAAAATGTGGGTTATGTCATTTTTCCTTTCTACAGTCGATATAGTAATTATATTAATTAAACATTGGTTTTAGAGACATATTAGCTCTCATTGTTTTTTTTTCATCTCCAATTTCAATTACGTTTCTCGATTATTTGTGTACTTAGGCGCGACAAGTGTTTCGACTTTTTTAGAAGCATTTATTATTGTTTTAAACATGTTTTTCGTTTAACTCTTGGCAAAGTAAGATTATTTCTTATATCTTGGTAACTATGGAAAGATTGATATATCTTTTAATCATCTGAGATTTGTAAAAAACTTACATGGTGTCAACTCGTTCAAGATTTGTAACACGATAATAAACGGATTTAAAAACGGGCGCCTTAACATGCGATTTGGCGCCTTAACTGTGAACACTTTCAAACGATAGAAAATGTGTTTAAAAGTTATACTACCCAATCTCCGGATTGAAATGTGTTTCCTCTTTATTTCTCTGTCAATTTGTTGTTTTAGCACACATAATTAAAATAATATTCACTTCCTTATGAATGACAGTCGCAACAAGTTGCACTATTAACAATTAGAACGATTAATCTATCAAAATGCAGTGCTCTCAACCAACATTCTTAAAGTTCGTGTCCGGTTGCGACTGTGAAAACATTACACGTATTAAAAAATGAATATCTGTCAAATTCAAAGTTTACATTTGAATAAATATACATCCATCAACTGTCCACTTTGCCAAGCACATTTATTTGCTTCAATGTCATTTTATACAATAAATGGTAGACCAACATAGTATTTGTACCAACTTCTATTCAAATTTGATTGCAATAAATTAAAATGATTACCTAATTATTTTATTTAAAAAAGCAGCAATTAGTATTGTCACACGAGAAATGCAGTATAAAATAATGATTTGAATTTAAAATTATTCCGTAAATTAATATAAGCCCCTATATCTACATGCGTATTATGAAATAAGGGTTGGTCTAAGAATCCTAAAAGCTATTTTCCTTTTCTTGTACACAGATTTTTTTACTTTGTTTTAATTTCTGTTATATACAATTATATAAAATTTCGTTATATCGCCTGCTGTGGCTCAGTTGGTTACAGCTTGCTCTACCGATCACGCAGGTCTGGGTTTGATTCCCGGTAAGATCAGTGATTTTGAGAATTGTTCAATTCAAAGTTGCGATCGAAGACTGGGTTTTTGTGTTGTCATTTCACATCATTTTCTCTCCTCCCATCCTCATATCCTTCTGATTCTTTAAAATATGGGTGGAGCAATAGCGATAAGTCAACCACTTGTTCTGTTCAAGCCTTATCCTTCATCTTCTACTCATTTGGAAAAAGTGAGGTTAAGCGACTGAGTAACTTACAGTTCTCGTAGAAAAAACTATGTTGAGAAACCTCCATTAGAAGGCCATATGCTCCACATTGGGAGCGGATATGGATAAAAACTATTTATGTTTTTTTTTATCTCGCACAATCTCTGTTGTGGTTTAATAAATAGTCTTCATATCTCAAGGTGGCAAAAATTTAAAAAATATATATTGTTTTTAACGGACTTAAAAATGTATATTTTGGTTGTTTGTGTATCATAATCTGTTGATCATTTTGTATGATTAAAATAATTAAAAATAGTAATGATATCATTCTAACGAATTAATTATGGAACAAGTTTTAATTGATTCAATCAAGTTAGTTCGTGATTGCTTAAGTACTACGTGACTTGTCATTTTTGTAACCTTTAATACATCGATACCGGGAACTTTAAACGCCTCGCTTTGACGAGTACACTGCTTTTAATGCGAGAATAAATTCAAGATATCGATTAAGCATTCGATAAAAAAACGTTTAAGACATAAAGCTCTTTGGGCTAATGTTATACGTCCGACCGTACTAACCGAAACACATCAGAAACAGAAAAATATATTTCGTTAATTATTCATCGGATTTTTTGTCTTTCTATCGGTGAAACTATTTGACTGTTTTGAAAATCATTTTCACACTGACAAAATTAATGTCATATTATGTATGATTGGTATTACATTCTACTGTAAACTAAAATCCAATTCAACACATTGCTACTGAGAGTTCACCCATTTCGCTTGGAGCGTCAACGGGTTCAAATCTCCTCAGATGCGGATGAAATCGTAAATTAATTTTTAAATTAAATAATGGATTTTCTGTTTATGTTTCAACCCAATTAAAAAACAACTGGGTTGACACAGGGCGATTAGCATATCACTGGAATTTTTATCCATTTCATTATATCCGTATCCTCTTCAAAAAATAAAGGTTGAGCTACTGAATAGCAACTAATTCTCTTAAAACAATTTTGAGATGCTTCATTAAGTGTCCATACTCAGTATTACAAGGAAACATTGCCAAAAAATGTTTTAAAATTGTATTAAAAACTCATTTTTCCTTCAATCAAATAACTACTACGTAATTTGTTATTGTAATGGAAATTTAGTTAAGCATTCAAACTTGAGATAAGGAACATAATCAAATAAAACTTGACCATTTTTTCGTCATACGGAAATAAATATGAATGGGACACTTCTTGGTATAAAATAAATAACACTTCTTGGAAAAAATAATCTTATTATCTATTAATCTGTTCCTAATTACCCTCACCCCAATTGTCAATGTTATAATATAACTCCTTATTCATGGCGGATTGATCAAATAGAACAAGATATTTTTTACATAGTTGATGTAGATTTTGTATATGTTTTTTTGGATTTTTTTTTGATTTATGTACGTGCGTCAAATTCTATGTGCAGTAGCTCAAACGTAGGCAACGATTATTTTCTTTACTTATTATTTAACAGAAATATAGAAAATTCAAGCTTATTGAGAACACTACAAAAAATAGTATTATATTAAAAAATACATATTATATTATATAAACATAAACATATAGCTCGATAGACTTTATAATTTAATATATCTCCATTTATCTAATTACTGCTTTTACATATTCTATAAATACTAGTTGCACTTACTATACTATTGTCAATGTATAGTACGTTCACAGCATCAAGTCAATTTACAACGTTCAAAAGCATATGTGTATAAATAAATGAACCGTTCCCAGTCGGCGAGGCGCGGTAGGACGCGAAATCATTGATCATATTATTATGGACAGCAGCCGATAAATCGTCGGCGGAATTCCGGCCCGCCACTTAGCAGATACGCATCTCTAACATGCACATTGGTAATTCACGATCGACGTACTATACCCCTGAGGACCAGAGCAGAGCGGCTCGTGGTGATTATAAAAGAAAAAAAAACTAATTATCCGTTTCAAAGCAACCTACAAATTATTTCAATTACACTGCTCAGGTCGAAAATCCATGCAATTAACATTACAGAAAAAAGGATAGTGCTGTAGAGTAAATTAACAATTGAGACCATTAGAGGTTAATTGAGCCAAATTGTTTTTTTTTTTTTAAGTTAGATGCATTGTAATATTCAACACGGCTTAAAGTATCGTAAAAGTGATGTCACCTATCATAATAGTTTTATCTCCGTAAAATAAAAATATGAAATCCACCAAAAAACGAGTAAAGACGTGATTGTACTTAAAAGTCCAAGAAAAAAGTTTTACCATTTTACTAGTTGGTTCACTTCACCTCTCGACGGCTTAATTGATCTTCATTCTGTATAATCTATGTTTTATATAATACAGATAGATACATGCGTCGTTCATGAGTGACCGAATTACACGTGGCGCTTGTATGCAAAAATATATGATCTCCAAATTATGTTTTCTCAATCTTACTTTATAATAATAGCGTTTAAAAAATAATAAAAAAACTTGAAAAATTCAAAACCCAATAATTGAAGGGAAAATCTCTTTTTCGATACACGCGATACGAATCGAATGAACGAATTGAAGTGATCGTTTTATGTCTTTGTTTCTCATATCAAGCGAGAAATGTAAAAAAACTTTAAATCCTCACCGACGGAAATGATATTAGATTTATTAAGAAGTTAATCAGTGAAAATGTCCAAATGGAATTTTAAACCACGAAGGTTAACCGGAAGCGATTAGTGTTATTGATAAACAACAGCGATCAGCAAATGCATCCTTTAGACGTATTTTTTAAGTTTTCATTAACGTTGTATGGATATTAAAAATCTTCATCAAATTCTGCTTTATTTATTAATGCCTTTCACTTTAAATGAAAAACGAAGCAACCTAAGATCACGAAAACGCTTCAACATAGCAGCGTCTTCGTACTAATAATTCTCATTATAAGATGGCCTTCATACGGTAGTCGATGTATAACGTATTGTTTTATCAACTAATTTCGTGAGTACAACATAATTGCTGTGGTGACCCTTTTAATTTAGCCACGCGTAGATAGTGCAACTATTTATTTTCATTATTATTTATTTCAAACAAATTAATATTGAAAAACGTTTGGTTAAAACAACATTTGATCTTTCTTTTTTTTCTACCCAAGTTGTTTATCCAAGGAATGTGGTTTCATTGACTATTAACTTTTATTCAAGTTCTCCTGCGCCACTGCACTTTTGCGCCACCAAATTAATTATGACTTTATACCTACTATTGTCTAATAAAATTGAAAGTTTAACCATTGAAAAACTTGGATCATTTTTTATTCCTGACGATCGCGTTATGAAATTTGTCTTCATATGTCATATCAAAAAATATACTACAGTAACAAAATGCTTGCGCGACTAAAGCTTCTGCGAGTAAGCAATATTTTTATCTTCTATCTTTGTCTAGAATGAAATGTAAAGATTTTCATCATAGGTAGTTCACAAATGCAAAGCTTTCTTTTAAGCGAATATTGCAACTGACTAATAGAAATACGATAGTATGATTGAAATTATAGTAATTTCTTTAATGAAATTAATTGAACAAAATATTTTAGAATTAGTTGAAAAAATATCTTAAAAAATCAAAAATTTATTTTATTAATTAATCTAGATTTTGAGTTTATTATGAACAAATATTTTCTTTATTTTTTCCAATGTGTTAAATACATTTTTTTCAATACAACATGAACGATTATAAAGCACGGCAAAAGACATCTGTGGTCAAAATATATTTCCATTGTTTTTACTTGATTAAAGAGCTAGTAAAGTGTAACATCCAAAAAAGAGTAAAATGGCTTTCTATAAAAAAAATTATATTAAAAAACGAAACTCGCTTATTAAAAAGATCACACAACATAGACTTCAACAAAGATCTAGTTTTTACTTTTCCATATAATGTCACTGTTTTAGAATTTAAGAGGTTTATTGCCTATGATGATATGCAATTTTATTTATCTATTGAATTGATATTTAAAAACATATTATTTTTTTCCTGAAAATATTCAACGTCTAAGATTTTTGTGTGATTTCTTTATCATAAAGAAATATATATTTAAAAAATCTTCTCTTTAAAATCCCTTTACAATCAATTGAATGGATGGTGCATTTTAAATGGAAATCGTCTGCTTCGTTTGCTTGAAATTGACTAAGGAAATGGTTGGTCATATTCCAACTATGGATATTTCACAAGGTTCACAATCACTTTGAAACTCACGCCAAAATGTGCACATATTGAAAAATGCATTGATTTATTCACAACTGTTTTGTATGAGATAAAATGAAGGCAGAAGAAAGTAACGACCGGTGTTCTTTTATGTATATTCTTGATAACATGTGTATTCAATTGAATATAATCAAATGCTGAACTTGTAATTTTAGTTGGAGAGATTAAAAAAGAACTCCCAAAATTTACTATAATATATTATGGTTAACAAATGAATGTGAATCTTTTAAGTTTTTAGTTTAGTTCTTAACTGGTGTACTATTAAGTAATACAATGTTACACTGTGAGTTTGTTATAAAACAGGTAGATCATAAATAAGCAATCACAAGGTTTGTTTCAAAGCTGTAAATTCCAACATAAATAAATGAGTAGTTAATAGTTACATGACTTTTAATGAATTAAGTTTAATTAAGTAACAGGTAGTCTAGAGTCACACAAAATGAAGATTTCAATCAATCGGTTCGTTAAAACAGGGATGGATATTGATAATAGAGCATAATATTTAATTGTTACTGCTGGTTAAATGCATCTAAAAATAACAGACTTCTAATGTAAAAATCAAGGTAAATGTGCAGCAGCTAATTTTGACATGGATGAATTTACAGTCTGTTTTATCGACAAGTTACAAATTACGTATAAAACATCAATTAATCTCATTATAAGTGAACTAATATGTTTGAACGTAATTGCCGTGCTTACGATCCAATAAATAAATCACACTTTCACATAAAATCTAATAAACTATTGATATGTTGGTAGTTAATCTGCTTATATCAAAAAACCGAGACATAGTTTAGTTTACTACCTAATAAGTCTGCAATATAATATATTCGTACAGACTTAAGGATTTGCATTCACTTTTAAGGTATCCATTGCTACTTCTTTGTGGAAAGACATTTCTTTACACTTTAGTTTAAAATACAAGTGATGAGCAAAATCGATCGCGATTCCTATAGAAAATATTTGGATTAATCCTGTATGAAAAAGAATAGAAAAATATATAATACATTCGTTATAATTGCTGACAAGTAATCGGCTATTTGGGTGACGTAGAGTGATCCATTATTTATTGGCCCACTAATTTATTATTATATACTCGTGCGTCTTCCTATAATCATATAATTACTTTTGTTAGGTTTAATAAAAGCTTTCGTATAATTGATGATTACGTTGATAGCCAACTTTCCATCTTAGTAACTGTATAATGAATAATAAATTATCATATTATGGCATCTTAGTACGCTCAATATCTATGTAGCATTCAATTTATACGATTACTTGCAAATTTAATGCATGCAGAGATGTCAGGGAAACGTTTCTCCATCAAACAACAAATTACTATTGTAGTCAATGTTGTAACAGTAGAGCTCTTATATCTGTATTGTCTTGATAATCCTTTATATAGCACCTGTCAAGATTTATTTTCTCTTAAAATACTTTGGTATTTTGTTAAAATTGCATTCTTGTAAATAATGCTGAGACTCTTATTTACAAAGCCCGCTAATCAATACCATAAAGCTACGAAGCAGTAAATTATGAATATCAACTTTTTCAATTTATTTATTTTATTCAATTAGAAACGTCTAAAATAAAAATCTTACAATTAAGTGACAGAAGGTTTTCCCGAGAAAAGATTGTCTAAAAACTATGTTTTGGGTGCTTTTAGTAGGAGTATCATTCCAAACTGCTTAAGGTTAAATTCTCAAACAAAAATGAAAGTAAGACTTTTTTTTTTAAATAATTAAATACACACATTGTTAGTTTATGATTATTATTATTTAAAAGATTGTGTGAGCTTTTACAAGACTATAAGTAGGTATTACTTGTAAAAATCATTTAAAAACATCATTTATAATATAATATAAAATATATGGAAATTTTGAAAAAAAGTTCTTAAAACTATCCTTTCATCAAATTTAACAAAATTCACATTAGTTACATGTAAAATAAACTGATTGTAACCTACAAAAAAAAAGTTTTTTTTAAAAGGTTAAATCATTATGAAATGATAATTAAATACAGAAAAATTATATTTAAATGATAATATGTCTGAAATCGGCATTGCATTACAATTATGACCAAATAACTAAACCTAGTTATTTCGGCCAATCACTTGATCACAATCGTTCAATTTTCACGGACTACACTATGATTAATTCATGCCCGCTATAAAAATAGCCATCGACAGGCCCGTACAATATATAAAACGATCTGACATGTCGATATTAATAAATGATTATTGTTAATGTCATTGCATTTCTGTATGCCCGATCGGAGTACCAAAGGCGAATAGACATAAAGCCGTTCCAGCTCACTATCGCGTCATAATCTTAAGTGGCATATTGCATAAATCACAATGCGACGCACGCACCACCAAATTGAATAACCAACAATTATTTATCAGACCACAAATTTACCAGAATATCATTGAAAAATAGTTTATTTCTAAACTTATAGTATAGCATTTCAACATTCGTTGATTATTTCTCACGGCTCGGAGACTAGAAAAATACTTCTCTGCCGATGGGGGTCGTTAAGGGACCCCAGTGGTTTCCTCATTATTGGCCGTATTCTTATGAATTTCAAAAAAAAAAATAGTCCAAGGGCTTTAAAATATCACTCTGCATCATTCCTCATACATTCTTTTTTTTTTTATAAAAATCCGTGGTTTTTTAATAAATAATCATATATTAAGTTGTGCGTAAAAAAGACGTCATTCCAGTACAAATATTATTTTGCAACTGACAGCGTTCAGCTGGCGTTCAGCCCAGTTATCTTACGAACGATCGCTGATAAGCGGGCCCTTATCTCGTTATCGCATTATCGTATTTATATAAACTACAAAAGGTTCAAAAAACTATGATATAAGAAAACCTTAATTATAAACATTGTATCACCCATATTAAAATAGATATTTAAGAAAATGTGGGTATTGGGGTCGCATTTCTTGAGCTTAGAACCGGAAAAGTTATACGAGAGTTGGTTGTTAGTCATACACCCAACTTATGTTTTTTCACAGAGGGTTAGAAAAGAATAATGCTTAGGAAGAGGCTTAAAAAGGAATAGTAATAATCGCTCTTGTTTTGCACTGTTTCTACGATCGAAGTAGGCGAATTTGAGCAAATCTCGGTTGAAAAAAGTAGTTAATCAAATTGTCTGTACATAAGATCAAACTTGTGCGGTGTAATATAAGCGAGTAGGGTAATATTCCAAAAACGTTGAATGGTCGGCTACAGAGCCGTGACAGTAATCTTGCAGTAATTTTCCGAGTGCTGAATTATTGACAGGTCCTTTGTCTTTTCCCGGTAAAATTTTAGCAAACAGTTAAATGTGATCTGTGTAGAGATAGGTGGTACTGTTGTATATAGGTGATAAGAAAATGCAGTACCATGCGGACATGACAGAATATACCGGGCAGACTGTATCGATTTTTAATGCAAGAAGGGTCATCCCGGTGTAACCATACGTTTTGGAATTGACGATGCAACTTTAATAAATAAATATAACTGATTTTTGATTTCGTAGTCGTGCGTACAATGCTGATAATTTTTCATCCACTCGGTTATGAGCTTAAGGATTCGTCCTTTTTAGGGTGTTCACTGTCAATACTTGGTGGAAAGGCATTATATTAATAAAAACATAACATTCTTTTGTACTTTATTTCCACTTTATTTAAAAAGGTCAGGACCGGTTTCGCTCATGGCAAGCTTTGTCAACTGATAAGAAATATAATTTAACAGTGCTATTTATACAAAAACAAATTGAAATGAAAAGGTGTATTTAAAAAGAACAATTTACTCTGAAAAGAAATTCCAAATTACAGTAGAAGTGATTCTATCATATACAATTAAAAATCATCAAAGATTGTCCGTTATTTATGAATCGGTTCTTGGATTTGTGTCCATGACGCATGCGTATCAATGATGTGTTCATTCCTCCTTAACTGAGCCTTATTTGAGCCTTAAAAACTAACTACAAAACTCTACTTTTTCAAATTTGTCTCCGAAGACAGTGGTTAATTGACTGCTTGATAACCAGTTCTTTGAATCAACAATAATTAAAGAGGATAATATTATTGATTGAATTGACATTTACTTAGTAGAACTTCATTTTAATACGGTAAAAAATAACAAATTATTTACTTCTACAAAAATTTCGATTTCGGTTGATAGATAATTTTGCAGCGTATATTCGTTATTATTTTAATGATAATATTGACGGTTTGTTTGTGAACTCAATTTGCGGGTTTTTGATTTTTTAGAGTTGGTAAGAAGCAGTTCGGACATTTTTGAATACAAATCCATTCAATTGGAATAGTTCAATTTGTTTACATTACCATACGTTTTAAAACTAACCGTCCATTCAAGTTAATTCGTGCAATTAAATGTCTGAAGATGCCGTGTATGAAAATGTAATGTACAAAATTTAAAAGATTAATTTTTCATATTGAACAATTAACCACCTTCAGTCGAAATCCCAAATTATCCAAATCCTTCGATTGAAAAATCTGAGTAGGGCAACAACCCTGAAGTAAAACCGGACAAATATGCCTATTATTTAAGAATATACATTATACGATTATTGAAAAACTATTGGAATTTATATATTGCACTTTGTATTTTATCCATCATGATTCATGACTCTAAGGCTCTAAATCGCGTTTTGTTTTCAATGTAAATGTAGTAACTCAATTAGGAGGAGTGTTATAATATAGATATATCTTTGATTGCTAGTAAAAATCAAATAGATTGGCATTCGTGATTTAATGAAGATTGACTTCACTGAATTGTACCAATTTTGTAAGTGAATTATGGTGGCCGTGCAGTGACACCGAACCGTATGCAAAGTCAATAAAATTTATCGCCTCTCTCTCTGTTAGAGCGCCAGAGTTTGATTCAAATGCATCAGATGAAGTGAATATAACACGCTTCATATCATACCATATTGCACATTAACTCCATTAAGTTGAGCGGCATCACTTACAATTTTATAAAAATACTTATTTTTTTACTTTCAGATGAAACTTAAATTAACTGGTCGAAAACTTTTTTTAAAATTTCGTAACCGTGCCACGTCTATTAAAATTAAGCAAACATCCACAAAAGTGCAGATTATGGTTTACCGCGTTCTCTTCTTTACTAGTCGGTATCGTTATTCTGATAATTTTTATATCTTTTTCGAGCCTGGAATGTGGAGCATATGAACTCCTAATGGAATTTATACGAGAACTGCTTGTTAATCAGTTGCTCAACCTCTTTTCCAAAGATAGTAGGAATAGAATGATAGGGCTAGGACAGGACTAGTGCTTTGCTAATTGCTCTCAATACGCCCCGTTCATAAGATATGATGGGTGGGAGGGGGGAATTCAAGACGTCACATACATCCATGCCTTCGAACAGAAATTCATAAATCGGTTGAAAAATCAATTAATTAAACTGTCCGTATTGGGATTCGAACCCGTGACCTCCGTAGCCGAAGCCAACGACGTTGACCACTCGACCACATAGGTGACATTGCAAGTATACATATGATATATTAAATAAAACCGCCGGCTGGTGGGTCGAGTAGTCAACGTTTTTGGCGTAAAACGCTGGTCATGTGTTTGAATCCCAGTATGGAAAGTTTTTATATATTGATTTTTCAGTCGAAATATGGATATCCGTTTGAAGGTATGAATATATGTGATATCTTCAATTCGACCCTCCCACTCATCATATCCTACAAAATTGGGCATAGCGTGAGCGATTAGTTAACCACTAGTCCTGCCCTATCCCTACTGTTAGTAGTCCATATGCTTCATATTGGGAGCGAACATGGGTAAAAAACTCAGTTCGTAGTAACTGTTTCATACTCTTCATAACATTGTTTATAGTAAGGCATTGCAGCTTATAATAGCAGTGAGGAATTTAGATATTTTGAAGTTTGGGAAATTACATAAACTGTACTCGATGAGATTTTTTTCTAAAGTACATGTAGAGAGAGCTCTTTGCACTATTTCATGACGACATATAAAATAATTTAGATTATTTTTTCAGCTTCGCTTTACTTTTTAGTCACAAAACCTACAAAATAAATTATTAAAAAAAAAAAAATTGACAATTAATTGTGTTGGATGTAAGGATGTGACAAAAATAAAGGTGAGAGTCATTTGTAGGCGACTCTTGCCCGGTTCTATACAAAAAAATCCGAGGGTATATTTTTGGTGTAAAATTTTGTGACTTTTTATTAATATTGATATCTCATCTTGCTTAGATTGCGCTAATTTTTGTAAAAGTCATTACAAAACAACATTTATAATATAATATAAAATATATGGAAATTTTGAAAAAAAATTCTTAAAACTATCCTTTCATCAAATTTAACAAAATTCACATTAGTTAGACTTCATACAATATAAGCTTGCCGGCCGCCTTTAGGGTGACCATGATGTAATTTATATTTTTTAATAATTAAATTATCCATTTATTTATAACTATATATATTTATACAAGAGAATATCATTTGATGTTAAGTTTAACTAAAATACATAAATAATAGTTTTTTTTGTGTATTATGTCGATTAATTGCACACATTTTTTTATTAAAATATTTAGAATTGTAGCGTAGCATAATTGACGAATGTCCATTATTCAAAAACTAAAACTCTCCTTTATAAGATGGGAGCCGGTTTTGCTCACAACTATAAGAATATCTTTTTTTCCTACCTCTACTCTCTATTGAAACTATATGTGGGGTCCGCGAAGCGGATACATACCTAGTTTCCTGTCTAAAGTTCTTGCTAGAGTGGGTACAGACTAAGTCTTTATTTCCCTTTCCAGTATGTGACTTCGACTTCGTCGACAATGAATGTGAATTCTATATATTTATTATGTAATGTAAAAAAATGCACTGTATACAGAAATTTCGATGACAATAAGTAAGTACTATCTAAAAACATTAATAAATGAATTAATCAATAAATATTTACCTAGTCAACATTCTCGTGTATTTTTTTTATGTGGTTATACACATTTATAAACACTTCTTTAGTTTAGACTGTGCACTAAAGTGCAAGTACTGTGCGGTTAGCCGCACAGTGCTTTACCTCATCCTATTTCGTTACTTCTGACATTATATTATGGTCACCCTTGTTTTCGAGAGCAAAAAAGCGACCCTTGCGTCTTTTGACCAATCACAGAAGAAATACATACTAATACACTTACACGTTCTGTGTATTATACACAAAGCGTATCAATGTGGTAAAACGGCAAACTTAAATAAATTCAACTATACATGTAAAATAAACTGATTGTAACCTACAAAAAAAAAGTTTTTTTTAAAAGGTTAAATCATTATGAAATGATAATTAAATACAGAAAAATTATATTTAAATGATAATATGTCTGAAATCGGCATTGCATTGCAATTATTGCCAAATTACTAAACCTAATTATTTCGGCCAATCACTTGATCACAATCGTTCAATTTTCACGGACAACACTATGATCAATTCATGCCCGCTATAAAAATAACCATCGACAGGCCCGTACAATATATAAAACGATCTGACATGTCGATATTAATAAATAATTATTGTTAATGTCATTGCATTTCTGTATGCCCGATCGGAGTACCAAAGGCGAATAGACATAAAGCCGTTCCAACTCACTATCGCGTCATAATCTTAAGTGGCATATTGCATAAATCACAATGCGACGCACGCACCACCAAATTGAATTACCGACAATTATTTATCAGACCACAAATTTACCAGAATATCATTGAAAAAAAGTTTATTTCTAAACTTATAGTATAGCATTTCAACATTCGTTGATTATCTCTCGCGGCTCGGAGACTAGAAAAATACTTCTCTGCCGATGGGGGTCGTTAAGGGACCCCAGTGGTTTCCTCATTATTGGCTTTATTCTTATGAATTTCAAAAAAAAAATAGTCCAAGGGCTTTAAAATATCTCTCTGCATCATTCCTCATACATTTTTTTTTATAAAAATCCGTGGTTTTTTAATAAATAATCATATTTTAAGTTGCGCGTAAAAAAGACGTCATTCCAGTACAAATATTAATTTGCAACTGACGCGTTCAGCGGCGTTCAGCCCAGTTATCTTACGAACGATCGCTGATAAGCGGGCGCTTATCTCGTTATCGCATTATCGTATTTATATAAATTACAAAAGGTTCAAAAAACTATGATATAAGAAAACCTTAATTATAAACATTGTATCACCCATATTAAAATAGATATTTAAGAAAATGTGGGTATTGGGGTCGCATTTCTTGAGCTTAGAACCGGAAAAGTTATACGAGAGTTGGTTGTTAGTCATTCACCCAACTTATGTTTTTTCACAGAGGGTTAGAATAGAATAATGTAGCTTGAAAAGGAATAGTAATAATCGCTCTTGTTTTGCACTGTTTCTACGATCGAAGTGGGCGAATTTGAGCAAATCTCGGTTGAAAAAAGTAGTTAATCAAATTGTCTGTACATAAGATCAAACTTGTGCGGTGTAGCAAGCGAGTAGGGTAATATTCCAAAAACGTTGAATGGTCGGCTACAGAGCCGTGACAGTAATCTTGCAGTAATTTTCCGAGTGCTGAATTATTGACAGGTCCTTTGTCTTTTCCCGGTAAAATTTTAGCAAACAGTTAAATGTGATCTGTGTAGAGATAGGTGGTACTGTTGTATATAGGTGATAAGAAAATGCAGTACCATGCGGACATGACAGAATATACCGGGCAGACTGTATCGATTTTTAATGCAAGAAGGGTCATCCCGGTGTAACCATACGTTTTGGAATTGACGATGCAACTTTAATAAATAAATATAACCGATTTTTGATTTCGTAGTCGTGCGTACAATGCTGATAATTTTTCATCCACTCGGTTATGAGCTTAAGGATTCGTCACTTTTAGGGTGTTCACTGTCAATACTTGGTGGAAAGGCACTATATTAATAAAAACATAACATTGTTTTGTATTTTATTTCCACTTTATTTAAAAAGGTCAGGACCGGTTTCGCTCATGGCAAGCATTGTCAACTGATAAGAAATATAATTTAACAGTGCTATTTATACAAAAACAAATTGAAATGAAAAGGTGTAAAGAACAATTTACTCTGAAAAGAAATTCCAAATTACAGTAGAAGTGATTATATCATATACAATTAAAAATCATCAAAGATTGTCCGTTATTTATGAATCGATTCTTGGATTTGTGTCCATAACTATGCGTATCAATGATGTGTTCATTCCTCCTTAACTGAGCCTTATTTGAGCCTTAAAAACTAGCTACAAAACTCTACTTTTTCAAATTTGTCTCCGAAGACAGTGGTTAATTGACTGCTTGATAACCAGTTCTTTGAAACAACAATAATTAGAGAGGATAATATTATTGATTGAATTGACATTTACTTAGTAGAACTTCATTTTAATACGGTAAAAAATAACAAATTATTTAGTTCTACAAAAATTTTGATTTCGGTTGATAGATAATTTTGCAGCGTATATTATTATTTTAATGATAATATTGACGGTTTGTTTCTAAACTCAATTTGCGGGTTTTTGATTTTTTAGAGTTGGTGAGAAGCAGTTCGGACATTTTTGAATACAAATCCATTCAATTGGAATAGTTCAATTTGTTTACATTACCATACGTTTTAAAACTAACCGTTCATTCAAGTTAATTCGTGCAATTAAATGTCTGAAGATGCCGTGTATGGAAATGTAATGTACAAAATTTAAAAGATTAATTTTTCATATTGAACAATTAACCACCTTCAGTCGAAATCCCAAATTATACAAATCCTTCGATTGAAAAATCTGAGTAGGGCAACAACCCTGAAGTAAAACCGGACAAATATGCCTATTATTTAAGAATATACATTATACGATTATTGAAAAACTATTGGAATTTATATATTGCACTTTGTATTTTATCCATCATGATTCATGACTCTAAGGTTCTGAATCGCGTTTTGTTTTCAATGTAAATGTAGTAACTCAATTAGGAGGAGTGTTATAATATAGATATATCTTTGATTGCTAGTAAAAATCAAATAGATTGGCATTCGTGATTTAATGAAGATTGACTTCACTGAATTGTACCAATTTTGTAAGTGAATTATGGTGGCCGTGCAGTGACACCGAACCGTATGCAAAGTCAATAAAATTTATCGCCTCTCTCTCTGTTAGAGCGCCAGAGTTTGATTCAAATGCATCAGATGAAGTGAATATAACACGCTTCATATCATACCATATTGCACATTAACTCCATGAAGTTGAGCGGCATCACTTACAATTTTACTTTCAGATGAAACTTAAATTAACTGGTCGAAATTTTTTTTTAAAATTTCGTAACCGTGCCACGTCTATTAAAATTAAGCAAACATTCATAAAACTTGCCAATGAACATCCATAAAAGTGCAGATTATGGTTTACCGCGTTTTCTTCTTTACTAGTCGGTATCGTTATTCTGATAATTTTTATATCTTTTTCGAGCCTGGAATGTGGAGCATATGAACTCCTAATGGAATTTATCTCAACATAAGTATTTATACGAGAACTGCTTGTTAATCAGTTGCTCAACCTCTTTTTCCAAAGATATTAGGAATAGAATGATAGGGCTAGGACAGGACTAGTGCTTTGCTAATTGCTCTCAATACGCCCCGTTCATAAGATATGATGGGTGGGAGGGGGGAATTCAAGACATCACATACATCCATGCCTTCGGACAGAAATTCATAAATCGGTTGAAAAATCAATTAATAAAACTGTCCGTATTGGGATTCGAACCCGTGACCTCCGTAGCCGAAGCCAACGACGTTGACCACTCGACCACACAGGCGACATTATAAGTATACATATGATATATTAAATAAAACCGCCGGCTGGTGGGTCGAGTAGTCAACGTTTTTGGCGTAAAACGCTGGTCATGTGTTTGAATCCCAGTATGGAAAGTTTTTATATATTGATTTTTCAGTCGAAATATGGATATCCGTTTGAAGGTATGAATATATGTGATATCTTCAATTCGACCCTCCCACCCATCATATCCTACAAAATTGGGCATAGCATGAGCGATTAGTTAACGACTAGTCCTGCCCTATCACTACTATTAGTAGTCCATATGCTTCATATTGGGAGCGAACATGGGTAAAATACTCAGTTCGTAGTAACTGTTTCATACTCTTCATAACAGTGTTTATAGTAAGGCATTGCAGCTTATAATAGCAGTGAGGAATTTAGATATTTTGAAGTTTGGGAAATTACATAAACTGTACTCGATGAGATTTTTTTCTAAAGTACATGTAGAGAGAGCTCTTTGCACTATTTCATGACGACATATAAAATAATTTAGATTATTTTTTCAGCTTCGCTTTACTTTTTAGTCACAAAACCTACAAAATAAATTATTAAAAAAAAAAAAATTGACAATTAATTGTGTTGGATGTAAGGATGTGACAAAAATAAAGGTGAGAGTCATTTGTAGGCGACTCTTGCCCGGTTCTATACAAAAAAATCCGAGGGTATATTTTTGGTGTAAAATTTTGTGACTTTTTATTAATATTGATATCTCATCTTGCTTAGATTGCGCTAATTTTTAGTCACTTCTACTTGAAATTTGCATTGTGCGGTGTAATAATTCGCGCTGTAAAGTGCAGTGGAAACATTACTTCAATCAGATTCCAATGGGTACTTACTTGGTTACGTTTATAATATTAAATGTCATTCGAAGCAATATTGAGTGAAAGTTTACAGCTATTTTCAGATCTTCCTCCTATGGGCAAAGTTGCATAAAATCTCAATGAACCACGACTCAAATGATTACGTCGCTTATTTACTATAGACATAATCAAAAAAATAAAAACTGTTTAACTGAGAAAAATGAAAAATAGAAGCATGGCATATCGGATTATATATATGAGACACCTAGTTAAAAAAAGCTGTCATCCACATTTATTCAAAATCGAGAAAAATATATACGAGCTTATTCTACGCGCAATTTTATACTGCATGTGAAAAATTATATGAGCCCTCAAAAGGTGAAGTGAGCCAAGTATTAAAATGATAAAACTTTTCTATTGGAATTTTAAGTACAATCACGACTTTTTTTGGTATTTAAATATTTGTTTACTAAAATACCACTTGACCCACTTCACCTTTCATGGGATCATATTTTCTAGCCTACGATTTTTTTTTAATTTTAAATTTTAAATAGCAATATATTTCAAATTGGTTAATTCTGGTGTCTGGTATGTACAATTTCATTTTGCTTATATGTATTTTAAATGCACAATTTATCAGCTAATAAACGGTGTTATTTTGTTTTTATTTAAAGATACAATACAATATAAAAAAGATTTTCAAACTAAACACAAGTTTTTTTGCCTGAAACATAAAAACACAGTTTGCCACAAATTTTAAAAGTTAACATATCGTTTTTCGTAACTAGACGCTTAATATTTGTGATAAAATAACAAGAATGACTACTTACCCATTACCATTTTAATAATGATGTATGTTCGTGTATACCAGAAACTATGTTGATATATATCAAAAGATCTTAAGAACACTTTTAAGTGCAAGATGTATATGATTTGATCGATCAAACAAAATTGAAATACGTAGTCGACGATTAAATCAGTACATGACGTGTTTTAATGAGCCCTGAAAATTCCAAGAACCGCTGTCGCAGAGTCATGTCGACTTTGACGTTTGTATGAGAATCATTAAACCATACATTTTATTAATTGTGTTTTATGGTAATGTAGAATGTTTATAAACAGCGGTATGAAACATTGCCTTCGTAATCCATATTATTTTTGTAACACTTTCAAGTAATTTACTTATTCGGTAATTTTGTTACATTTTAATAACCATCATTTCAGGGCTATCGCTCACTTCAATATTTTTTAATAATTATTTTGATTTGTCTCCTAGACAATCTAGGCGTCACTCGAGAAATATATGTAATATGTAATTATAAAAAACAAATTTGTATTTATCGTAAATATTATATTTTATACAGTAATGTAAAAAAAACCAGTTTCCTTCAGTCGTTAAATATTTTAGAACGGATGTATCCCATATAAACAAATTCATACGAAAACATGTTATTAGTTTAATTAAAGATTTAAATTTCGGTAATGATGGAATCAGTTTTCACGCACCCCACTCGCTTTGAAAAAGTTTGACGAAGGGAAAGCGATTAACAAACTATTAGTCCTTCCAACACTGTTAAAATATTCAATAAATAGTTTAAAAAAAAATTCATTCCAAGAAGAAATGTATGATTTTTAAAATATATAGAATGTTGAAAAGGTAATAAATACTGTCTAGTGAATTTGCCGTACATATATTATTGTTTGAAACACAGTCTTAAAAAAAAATTAAAGATCTTCAACAAAATGTATCTCCTTGGCCTTTCTACATTTACTCTTTTTTGGTGTTGTGTTAATTTATTTTATAATTCTTCTTCAAAAAGTTATTAAATTAAATTAATTTTAATTGTCTTTTTATAGTTGAATTTATCTGCTGCACCATTTATTGTATTTGGTGCAATCATCTAAAGTGCATGCAGCGACCGTTTGATTGGCTCCAATACAAATAATTTAAGCGCTTAATAAAACATTTGAGTGATTTAATAGTCTCAAGATCATTATTCCACTCTACGCTGCTGCTTTTGACATGCCACCAACACTAAATAACAGACAATTAGATAACAGTGGGGTAGAATAATATAGAATTTATTAATAATTCTATGAATAAAAAAATACATTTGATTTAGCAAACTTATTGCACATTGTTATTATTGTTATTAATCAGTAGATTCAAGCACCTATCGAACATGTAAAAATAATGACATATGGTTCCACACCCTCCGGTTAGAAAAAAAAGATCTGAAAACGATGTTAAGTGCCAATTATTGTTATCGTAAAATTAATTGTAAGTCCGTAATGTTTATTCGGCCGTTTAATAATCCAACCACGTCTGGTGAATGAAGTTTTTCGAGTGATTAGCAAGTCGTATCCGTGGTGCAGTGATCAACATCATTGGTTTTCGTAATGGATCTCACGGGCTCAAGTCCCGGAACAAACAACATTTTTTCTATTTCATTTATTCGAATTTTCTGCCATAAACCAATTGGTTTCATTAATATCCGATGAATCATATGATTAACTTAGTATGATAGAATTTTTCAAAAAAGATTTTTTTTTAAGTAGTCCGAACCTTTTTAGTATATAAATTATGAATAATTATTATTAGTTATTTTGTATGTGTTTAATCGTACAGCTATCAATTTAGTAGTATTTAGTTGACAGCTATCAATTTGATAGTTTTTTTAGAAATCTCAGTCAGTTTTCAAAATTGTGTGCTAATACCTTGTACCAGTGGAGGGGAATCTGCGGCCTCTTAGCTACCGGCCTCTTACTATGCGGCCTTTTAACTTGATAAACATATTCACTTTGATCAAAAAATTTACGCAAGCGTTTGGAAAAATAACGTAATTAACCCATTATATGTTCGACACTCGAAAAAAGGAAGAGGGATGTCAACGTTTTCTTTACTGCGGCCTTATGTTGAATCAGATAAATGAATGTGGCCTTTAGAAATGAAAATGTACCCCCTGCCTTAGACACTTAAAATTCTGATAAATAATGTATTAAAGAAAATATTTTTAATTGATCATACAGCAAAAAAATGGGGATATTGTCTTATGAATACGTGTCACGATAAATCAGTATCGACATTTATTTGGAAATAATTTTAGATATTAAGCCTTTAATTCATCGTGTTGTATAACATCATAACATTTACATCAATTAATAATAAAATTGTACTATTTATTATATATATATGGAGTCAATGCGAAAATGTTCTGTTGACATATGCCGAAAAAGTGGCAAAGCGCTTGCAAACTGAAAACACATTTAATTAACGATGGGCATTCTGTCAAAGGCAAACAACGAACCGCTCAGCTTTGCTGTATGTAGTTCACTCCAATTATGCAAATACTGATGAGACTTGATGGATAACTTAAAAAAAGTATTTAAACAATTTGTTACGTTATGAAAGCACATAGTAGATCAATTCAATAATGATAGTTCATTTTTCCGGTGATTTTCAAGATTGTAGATCGATCGTTTTAATTGTTAAATTGAAAGAATATTTTCTTATTGTGTGTATTATTGGTGTATTTTCTTGATTGAGAATCGACGCGTCTCCATAATGTTCTACGTCACTTAACTGTGGCAAAGTGAACGAGTTTATTGGGGGCAAGCCCACCATCCTCTCAAAAAAATGAACCGCAGGGGCTTGAGAGTCTTGTAGGCTTTCAAAAGATGACTGCTTTTCAGAACGATGACAATCTTCTGACGTGAAAAGCACACCTTTTTTTATTTTGCCGTGTAATGAATGGCATTTGTCGTTTTATGCAGATTTTATGCAATTTGAAGAAATCAGAAATTGCAATACACAAACTTAGGAGTATTATTCGTTTCCTGTTGAATAAATGATAACAGTTGTTGTATACTTTAATGCTTTCTTTATCAGTGCCAATAATTTATATTAGTTATCTTTAATAATTTATTACGCATGATCCATTTTACTCCATTAGTAGGATTTAAACTTTAAACTAAATTTAGGATTTTTTTTATCAATTATAACTAATTTATAATTTGTATTAAAGCATCTAGTTACAAAAGACGATAAAGCCGTATAAATATATGAATATAATAAATATATGCGTATTTTACACTTTGTTTAGTAATTTAAATGTTCCAGATATAAGAATACAAAAAAAATCTTAATTAGCGATATATTTATGGATTGGCTTTAAGGCCGTTAGTGTTATTTTATTTAATTGAATACTTTAATCAGCCAATAAATGCTACAATTTTATTTTAATTTAAAGATAGAATACATTATGAAAAAGAATCTTAACTATAAATAAATAACTTTTGATTACTTTTACTACTTCGTGGCACTGTCAATACTTGGTGTTAAACACTTTAATTTTGTGTAATTATATAATCACTTCAAATATAATATAATCACACATCGCTTTTTGTGACTAAACGCTTCAATTATTGGTTTATAGATCGAAATCATGCGATTATTTTTACGAGAAGCTACACTAATCTGTCCACGAAATCATCGGATATAATTTTATTTTTTTCAATCTCTTGATTAATTATAAAATATCTCCCGTAAATTGTGTATCGACTGTATTTATTACTTATCCACGATAGAATAGATTTTGTTTGTTTTTTTTGTAGTAGTTCTGCTGTTGCAAATTCCCGAAAGCTCGCGGTACCCACATGGCCCGTTTTACAAACGTTCACTTGCCATCCGTGTCAAAGCGTTTGGCGTGTCCTTTATCAAATGCATCGCCACTGCTCTCTGCGATATCATATTACATTAGATCTCTTCAATTTTGCATTTATTAACATACGAGAAAAAGTCGTCCACTCGCGAATCTAATCGGCAAGCCTTTTCGCGTTAATTTAATGTTAATGATTATTATATGTATGTCACAAAACTGTTTGTTTTTTTGATAAAACGTGATAAAGAAATCATTTTCGACCATACCTGTACTAATTCTTACCAATGTACTTAAATTTGAATCGTTCAAATTATGTTCATTCACACAAGTTTTGTCACTAACGACCCGGGTTTCACCTTTCGACATCTTCAGGCGTTCAAGTGCACGGATGAACTTGAACTGATGCTTAGTAAATGAATGTATCGTGTTTATATAAGAAATAAATGTATCACTTAGCTTAATGCCATTGCTGGCGAAAAGGATTAACTCATAGGAATGCCTACAGATTTGAATGTTATGTGTATAATGTATTTAAATTGTCAGTGTAATAATACAAATTATCTTTGATAAAAAGAAATTAGAGTAAAAAAAAAACATGTCCGCTACAAATATGGAGCATAAGGCCTCCTGATGAGGAAATCTCAACATTTTTTTTATAGGAATGGTTTGTTGATCAGTTTGCTCAACCTCTCTTTTTGGAGAGAGTAGGTTAGAAACATATTTACCCTATCAATTTTTCGAAAATATTCGGGATAGAAAATTGCTAAGATAGAACTAGTTGTTAGCTAATAATTGTCGATACATCCTGTTATTTTAAGATTGGAATTATAGAAGAGAATTTTTATACACTACATAAAGTCCATAGTCTTCAAACAGAAATCGATAAATCGATTGAATAAATCCTGTTCGTACTTGGACTCGATCCGTTCCGACGAGATCCGTAACGGAAGCCAACGATGTTTACCGCTGGGCCACGGACCCGAAAACGATACAATGAAAAAAATCGTTAATAGTCCGTAAATATATAAAAAAAAAATAGTTAAATATTACCAATTTTAGCCAACAAGTGAGCAGCAGTTACAAACTCTCGCGAAAATCAATTAATTCAAATAAATATTTCTCTCGGCATTCCTTAAAAGAATGTGTTTTGTAAAAACTGCTTCGGATGGACAGTAAACAATATCAATATCAATCTGGCGACTCGCCGACTATGCAACTATAATAATGCTACACAGAAAAAAAAACCCTGAAATAAATACGTCATCACGAAAGTCCTGGCCTTAACGAAGCTTGCGCCAAATGTGTTAAAAGCGCATTTGGCTTTCTTAATTAATTAACATTCCTCGAGCCTTAATTTGAAATGGAAATGTGTGAAAATAAAAATGCGGTACAAGCAGCCCGCAACGTGTTGACTTGTTACTTGTAACGTTGGCGTAGCCTCACAACTTTTCAGCGAACCTGCAGTTCTAAGCTTTTAACAACTTTTAAGAGTGCTTTTTTTTTAATCGCTTTCGTTTTGCAATAGTGTTCAATTCAATACTCATACTTTTTTCTGTGTTATGGTCTCATTAGAATAACATACTATCTATAGTATTTTTTTTTTGTATCCATGTCCACTCCCAATGTGTAGCATATGGCCTCCTAATGGAGATATCACAACAGGTGTTTTTCTAAGAGAACTATTTGTTACTCAGTCGCTCATCCTCTCTTTTTCAAAGAGAGTAGTAGGGATAGGAGGATAAGAATAGACACGATTAACTAATCACTCTCGTTACGCCCAGTTATTGAGGGATCGAAAGGGTGGAAGAGAATTCTTAGACATCACAGACACCCATGCCTTGCCACGAAAAAATGCTGTTCGTAATGGAACCGAACCGGTACTCGAGCTTCTGCTGCGGACTAACCTTAACCTAAATCATTAATATGTCCCAGAGATACTGCGTGTTTTTAAGAACAATAATTTTGCCTAATATACGCTTGAATTCGATATTTTAAAAACCTATATTGACTCAGTATAGATAGCACTACACATATTAATAAACAATGGTTATATTCTATTACAATACCAAATATTTGATTTTTTAAATGTCTTGGACATCCGTGTTCGCTTGTTCCGGACACCGGTGGCTTGGTATTCAAGTGGTTTAAAAAAAGATATAACATGCAAAGCAAAATGAAAAAATAGTATACTATTAAGTATATGTACATAAAATGCTTTTGAATTTCTGTTAGACAGGAAAATTTATATAAATCAAACTGTTTCAAAGTGTTATTTATTAGGTTCTGTTTTACTTAACTATGTAGCATTCACTATAACTGATAAAACGTTTTAAATGATTTATTGTCCAAAAAAAAATTCCCGGATCGTATTGTTGAAATAATTGGCTTAAATAGTGTTTTATTTATCCATGATAACTTTATTTTAACAAACTATTTTATTATATTTATTATTTGAGAGCCATAGGGCCCGTGCCTGTAATAGGTAGAAGCGGGCAACTAAACACGTATCGATGTAGGGCGGTAGCTTAATAGCTTTTTCATGTTTTATTCAGACCACTGTCCACTTCACTTAAATGACCAATAAAGCACCGGCATACCTTTTTAATGTATACAAAAAATAAGCCCTGCCTCGCTTACCTGACATGTTAAGGCAGCCCGACTATCTTATATTTTGTCTTTAACAAAACAATGATAGTACCAGCATCGTTAAGTAATTTAAATTTATATAAAATCAATTACGATCATGTTAAAATAATAAAAAAGCCAGCCAGCATTACGAGAAAAAGTATTATTTTATTTACCTTTTAGCTGAATTTTAAACCTATGGATGTTCACTGTTCAACTTGCTGTTATCTATACAAATTCTCAAATGCCAATTTTCATATATATATTGACGATTTAATTTATATATGCGTTTGAATTCAAAGGTATGACGTCGTTGAAAAAATAATGTTCGTATCTCTACAAATTATACCAATAATAACGAGAAATGTATTTTCAAAAGAAATTTAACTTTAAAAAAAGGAAAAAATAGTTGGATGCGTTCGTTAAAATGTTATAAAGATTATGCAGTGAATACACATAGTTTTATCTTTCTAAAATAAAAATATCCAATCCACAAAAACATAAAGTAGAGACATGATGTTATTTAAAAGCCCTATAGAAAAGTTGTACCTTTTACTACTTGGTTCATTTCACCTTTCAAAGGCTCACATATATATATATATTTATAATATCGACGTAACAAATATTTAGAGGGTTAATAAATAGTTCACATTGTATCAGCGGTGGGCTGCCAATACGTTAACAAAGGGCTCGCTCAATATCAAAGTAATTTATCAGTCATATGCAATACTTTTAAATAAGCAAACGATTGTTACTTAATACACTTAAAATATGCAACAATATGCAGTTTAACATAAACTAATCAATGTAAATGGCTAAAAATGTACTACTGTGTATACTGGAAGCTGTCGTAGATAGTATATGTCAGAAATTGCAGTTATGTAATATTTTGATCTGAGAATATTGTTTTCTATTAATTTAACAAGGGGCTCGCCGGCCGTGGTTAAATCTAACAAGAGGCTCGCTCTAGGCCCTCCGAGCCCCCTCCAGCACGCCCCTGCATTGTATACGTAATATTTAAATACTCTATTTAAACCTATAATTTTATTATATCTAATTAAATTTTAATAATTTAATTTGTATTGCTTTTTTCTGTTTAAAGTTGTATCGTCCACTGTCAATTTGTTACAATATTTAAAATATTTCAACCCATTACATCAACTTTCAGAAATAAAATTTAATATAAAACTATGTAAAGTTCCGCCACTGGCACAGTAGGTAGGTATTAATTTGTTCCGCTCGTTACAATTAGGTAGATTTATTGTTAGGCAGTTTCAGCTGATTAATATTGTCAAGCGAGCTTTCGATTAAGCTCTTCCAACTGCTGGTAAGTACTTACTCAGTTACTCGTGTGGAGTTTAATGTTTTTAGTTAACAGTTTGAGCTTTGAACTTTTATGTGGAGTATAAAAGTTGATATACCAGAATAGTATTTGATGGTTGAATAGATTATATTGTATCAAGTTTATGTTTAATTGTACTTCTTTTCAACCATCTATCCATCCGATGTGAACTTGAAGGGCATATCAATAAAAGTTTTCTTTACGAATATTGATGGCAATACAATCGCTTAAACTCTCTTTTTCGAAAAAGTCAAGTAAATAAAAATATAGCTTCGAATTGACTAAAAGTTATCTAACCGCTCTCTCGGCTCTCATTTTTTTGGGGTTGGGTGGACGCAAATATATATATATATCCTATACATCTAAGCCCAGTGTCAGCGTTATGCCTTATACCTAGTACCTTGTTACGAGTATATTGGCTGAGTAAGTGTCTACGAATTATAAAAAGCTTTTTACAAATCAGTTCATTTTGCGAGTTATATTTAATGGTGGGTATTCAAGCGCATGAGTCCCTATCCAGTGCATGCTAGGCTGACTAAATATGATCTGATGGTATATACATATATGTAAGTGAAATATAAATGATTAAAGAAATCAATTAGGAGTAAAAGTTGGCTTTTTTACTCGGCTCCACAGCCCTGGTTTAGGCACACCGTGTACGATAGCGAGTTCGCGTTATATGTAGTGAGGGTATCCTCTTGCTCTATTGAATAGAAACAGTTTCTTTTCACTCGTCGACTCACTGGACCGAGTACTGTACGCCGCAGTCAGATTATTTTAAAAGTGGCATTAGGCATAGGCGCACTATGCGTGCGCCGAAAACGAAAAATTCAAGAGGGTGGATTTGTGCTCGTATTTTTTAAAATTTAATAAATAGGACTGAAACTACTGTCATGCTTAAGGTGGTGAAACTTCAGACACCGGAACTATCATACCTTTGTTTACTTATTGAATTAATAATCAATCTGTGAAAGCTGTCGTTCGTGGGTAAGAATCCGTGGCCAACACAGGGTTGAGGTCTGACAACCAAGAATTTCTGTCGAACTCGAATAAATTAAAATATATGCATATATAGGAATATATTTCCGCTTTAAATATTTGGTCAGTCTACACTCGGGCATGAGTACATATATTATTATTATTTAATAGTTAAATCATTGATGTGCTGTATTAAAAAATAGCAGATGCAAGTCCACTCAAGATACCAAATATCTTGGAAGCAATGCCGGCTCAGCCAATTAGCGTGAATCAAACTACAATGATAATAATAGTACACACGCATAGTTTGTCAAATGAAGTGAAACAGATGCTTCTTAGAACAATGGTTCTCAAAGAAATTATCGTATCAGTTGATCCAGTATATGAATTACAAATTTAATTAGATTCAAAGCTTTTAATGTAAACAATATCACCTAGTTACTATTTCTAACTGAGTACTAAAAATAATGCTCGATATAATGTACAAAAAAAATCACTAAAATGGCTAATAATCCGTCAAATTTTAACAGTTATGTGTAGATTTGAAGTATATAAAAACAAATGCAACAAACTCCATACTGGTATGTTTTTTTCAGAAATCACTAAGTACAGTTACATCAGTGTAGAGTTTTCTGTATAACGTGTTATTAATATGATTAGAAAATATATTTTCTAGCGTTTACAGCTGTTATAAATGCTAAATCATTTGATCTATGCACCACAAATCACATCTACATTATAAGTTATGCTTTAAAATATACTGGAGTTTGCTTTTGTTTTTATATTCCTCATTTATAGACAACCAAAAATAGTACTAAATTGTTATAGGTATGAAATGAATAATGCAATATGGATCATGTTTGAAAGAGCAGTCTGTGATGTAACATTACAAAACCACTTTCATGAAATGTACTGTTAATTTACTTATCTGTTCATGATGAACGTACAATTTACAAACCAATCTATTCTGAGCAACAATAACTGATAAACAAAATAGTAAATAAAACAAATCATCGGAATTCTTTTGAGAAACATACATTATTTCATCAATACTCAACGCTTCGATACAGAAACGCATCACATATAGCAAAGTACCTTTAACATTGTTTTATTCATAACCGTTGTCCATTATTATACATTCAGAAACGATTGTAAATCTTCGTGTTCCCTCCGTACGACGTCCAGTCATCCCAACAATTAGTATGAATTATTGCCACATTCGATTGTCTGTCGCATGATTCAGCAGAGACACGAACCCTTGATTATTGATTTTCAATTAGGAGGCCACTGTGCAAGTGAAGTGCTTCGGCGTGCACTGCCCGTTTGTCTTATTCACCGAGAAAGCAGTGACGTCACACCATATGCCTGCACAATTAAAAAATAATATATTATATACGGCTATGTGGCGTAAATTCCAAGCGAGACAAGAATTATTCAATTACAGAGTTTTTTGTCGTCTATATTATTTTATTGCCCAGTAAAATAAAATTGTGTTCGGGAAATATTTACGCTATTTTTTTAATTTTATGCAAATATTGCTGATATCTTCTTCAAAACATCAAATAAACTGATCCTTTTTTTTAAACTTTTTAGAAAAAAAACAGCTGGTCACTTTTGTCTTACCTACAATCAGTTCAAAGGGAAAATGCACAACACACTTTTTTAACCGTCACTATATCATAAATTACAAGATACAGATATCCAAATATAAAAACATCACGGTTTTCGATGAGATTTTGAAATAATTGCCAGCTGAGAAGAACTATACTTTAATTTTGCTTCTTATCACAAGAAACTCTGACGTTGAGAAATGTGCGATGCCAAAATAGCTATCAACACTCGATAATTCTTGTGGAATTAAATTCGTTGTGACTTTACCAAGTAGATGTCAATTTTATAACTAGAAATAATTCAGAATTATTAAATATAGAATTATAAGTAGAAACATTTGATTGGCGATACTTTTTTGATTTCATTCTAAGAATGCTTCTGTAATAAATGGAAATCAATATTAAATATCGTTTGTTTTCTTAGTATTTAAATACCGTAAATTTGTCGCAAGGTTATTTAACAAAGTTTCTTATTAATTACTTTATTGCAGTACAAAACAGCTAAAGCGTCATACAAGCATCCTAACATTGAAAAAATGTACGTCACTGCATAGATATTGTAAGTGAATAAATAATGCAAAAGCTTCATCAATTACAGTTACCGTCTTTACCATCGCGACGGGTAGCAGTTGCCGCCATTATGTGTCATAAACACTTCGAATAAGCTTGAACTTTAAACAGAAGCGCCATTTCGCTTTTCATTTGCATAACAGGAAGCTTAGCGAGGAAACAAACCGGGGTAAAAAAATGAAGCTGCTGGAAAATCTGTTCGTAGTTTGCAAGCTTGCCGCCGCGCGTCGCTAAGTTGGCAATGCAAATTATCTGCCAGTATACCGTTTTTATGGTCATTTTCTGAAAGTTAGTTCAAACACTTAAGTATTTATAACTAATCTAGGAATTATGTAAAATATTCGTTATTTATATCATAAAAATTAGATTTTAAAAATCTAGAATAGGTGATTATTTATATACTTTTAACTGTCCGGCTATTTTGATTTAACTGCCCCAATTATGCGGATTTACTGATTGCGATGATGCAGTTAATTGATTTTATCGCTCGTATTAAAACATTCGATTGTGCGAATAGATTTTAAAAAATACGAAACTATTACAGTTACAGAATATTACAAATAAGAAATCCGACATTCTTGAAAATAGCAAACTTTATATTCTCTATGATTATCTAAGCCAAAGGCTCAAATCGTAATCAAAGGGGATTATTTTTAGTTGATGAACTAGTCTGCCAATGTTGATGCCATTGTGATGATTTTAAACGTTGTTACTAATATAGTTTCAGGTATCTATGTTTTTCATGAAGGCGTTAGTGAATTTAGAAAACCATTGTACAGTTTTTTTGTTGTAAATAGGACATTTGCCGAATTGAAATAATTTATTATTATATATTATTTTTATACATACCTACTGATTTTTAAGCTGTATGACACTTTTAAATAGTAAGTTATTTAGTGAATTGTATTTTACACATATTTAATTATAAATTTAATCATTTTTCGTCCAAGAATATATTTTTTGATAATTTAAAAATAAAATACGTCTTTTTTAAATAAAACAATCTACTTAATCTGATTTTAAATATAAAGGCGTATAATTGCTTTTCAATATCAATTCATTGAATTTGTTTTTTTTTGTCAAATTTGTATTAATCCGAAACATACCCTAAAAATGAAATCTTTCAAATATGTCCGAATTTTAAGCTGTATTATAAGAGAAACAGCAATTGACAATAGCTAAAAATAATAAATAAAATTATAAAAAAGACTCATTTAAGACGGAGCAATCAATGATTTCTTCGTTTTTTTGTTTAGAAAGCGAAATACCATAAAAACACTACATTCATTTTTATGTCATAAATATTTAAATTGTGTTTTAATATCCTATTTTACTTAAGAATACAAATGATAACTCCAGAATAAAACTTATTATTAAAAGTACGCTTTCTTGTTACTTGAATACTCAAATAAAGATTTTCTTAAGCATTATGATTTCTAAAATATCGTTTCCATTGACTTTGCAAATATAGGAATTCAATTATCGACTCACTGCTCTGGCAAATACAATACGGTTGTTATTCCTTTGAGTTGTCTGATTCCTCTTCTGCCTTTTTATACGCCGTAGGAGCAATAATAATTGAATCAGACGTCGATAAAAATATCCCGTGCATGAAAATTTTTATAAAGCTTCGTTTCTTAAACCGTGGCGGTTTTTTACGAGCACAATTAAACTCAAAATATTTTTTTATTCAATAAAATGAATTTAGGTGATGCATACAGAAATTTATACGCATTGTTTTAAGAGTTCTCACTGCATCTTTATAATTTAGCGATTATACAAACAGATATTCAAACAATGTTATACCGATGGCTTAGAGCTAAAATAAATTTTAATAAATCAAGTATATTGAGAAAACTAAATTTGAAAGTTTGCGAATCTCATTTAAGTCGCAAAATAAATATTTGTTTTTGTACCACGACTAGAGTATCCAATCCCAGAGCCTTTTTGTAATCCCGAGATTGATTAATTTTCAATCTCGGGATTGGGTATAATTGTGTATAATTTGAAAGTTTTGGCTAGTCGTTATTTTTTTTTTAGCTCACCGAGGAATTTGAAATTCTCAATTCGCTATACTTTTTCCCCAGATTATCTCCGAAACTAGTTTTTTTTAGTTCTTCCAATTCCAAAATCCTATCAATTTTCGGGATCAGAAAATTAGACGGGATCCCGGGATTGGATGCCTTAATCACGACGACTAAGAAAACATTGTATATTTTGTAAATACTATATTTTGTCAGTTAAATTGTCGTTTAGCATAAAAGTATATATATAAATTAATATATCGACTGAAGGGGCTTGGTGGAGTTTTAATATTAAATTTGAATCGTTCAAACTATGTACATTCACACAAGTTTTGTCACTAGCGACCCGGGTTTTGGATAAAAAAAAACTAGCCAAGCATGACTGTTTGAGAATCGGCATCAGATATAACTCTTTCTCGCGTACATGCGCCTATTTGCAATGACGTTTCTCTTCTCTAAATCGGCCTCGTTTTGCTTCCCTAGTTGAATATATCGATCGTATAAATGACATAATATTTCATACTAAGGTATCATTATGGATTCCTCAAAATAAATTTATGTATTATATATAAACATACTTTAAATATAATCATAAATACTAAGTAGAGCGAGACATTAGTTTGTTATAATAATCAAATAAAATTACGAAAAAACAATTGTGGTTAAATATTTGTGTTCCACAAAAATGACATACTTACTATCTAGCATAAGGGTGAGTGTAGCAGTTTACAGCGACACCTATAATTAAGACAAATTATTAAATGGCTTATTTACAAACATTCGTTTATTTGATAGAATCTAGCTTAAAAAGACTTTAAAAATATCCCAGTTGATGTACGTATTTTTTATTATTATACATATTCTAATAAAAAATAATTGTAAAAAAATGAATAGGGAGCCAGTGGCGGACTTAATCAGTGACCACCTATTTATTTTTGAAAAAAAATATCAAACGCTAACAAAATCAAATAAATCAACAATAAACATTAAGTTTTGATGTCTTATTATGTAGAAGCCGCATAAAAGATAAATAAATATGTATTTACCTGTTAAGAGTGTCTCAGTATTATTTTCAGGTTTTTCATTTTAAAAATCAATCTACTGTGAACTATGTCATAATTTTTTTTATTTTCTTTTATTTCAGGTGAAAATTTGGTTCCAGAACCGGCGCACAAAATGGAAGAAACAGGACAATATTACGAACGCCGAAGCAGCCGAACACAAAACAACGCACAAAGGCGACCCAGAGAAACCCGACTCTAAATCACCTGGCTTGCCATCCGAGTCATCGACTCCCGACTCCAACATTGTCGACATGACCACGAAGAAACCCGAAAAGGTCATACTTCAAACTCCAAAAACGCACAAAATTACGCCACCTACACCGAAATTGCTACCTATATCCAGAACTGGTATTCTGGATATGACTAAAAAAAGCAAGAGCCCGTCTTTATCATTGATAGAGCATTTACAGCACGGTGAAAATGACATTGAAAATAGAATATCGATAACGAAAATATCGAATAAGTTGCCTGTTTTACCGACTGAGGAAGTTTTGAATGATAATTTGAGCGGGGAGCGTCGGATAGCTGTCAAAGTTAATCTCGATAGTAGAGGAACTATGGACATGCCAGGATTTGAAATGCAAGACGATTGCAGGACCTCTTCGCCTGCGTCCCTTGCCGCTCACGAATTTTAACTACATTCACTGTGTTAATTTATTGTATTATTAGTCCTGATTATTTTATCAATAACTCATATTCTGTTTCGTGTTCCTACAAATATCTATTCTATGCATGTTACAAATTAATATAACAAAAAGATTTATAAGAGCGCATTTTTTCTCACAGTATACCTATTAATTATTCTTTATAATATTTACCTGTAAATCTGAGCGCAAAAGGCAAAATCATTTAAATATTGTGGTCAATAATAAAAAATGCAGACGCTTACTTGTTCACTTCACTTTTAAGAAAGAGATGGGTTTACAGAAGGAGATGGGATAACAAAAACGATGTTACCGACCAAAACATATCTAAGTCAATCCATAGTTAAAATAAAAAAATGAATTTGCATTTTGAAAATTCTTATTTTAAAGAAAGTTTTATTGATTAACCTATCCTCTGTAAAATTTCAATTTATATATTTTTCATATCCCAAGCCTAACTATTCATCTTTATTTAAATAGCAGCCATACTGTAGAACGAGTAGTTTACACAGATATTTAATTAAACATCACATGCTATTTTTGTTATTAAAACCTTTTATCACCTACTGTGTTTTGTATTGTAATTCGGTTCAATATTTTATATGTATACTGAAATAGATTCGTTCAGCTCCCATTGGGAAATTCGGTGAACGGAAGCACTAAAAAATTCATTTATTATTGCTTACATACAAGACCTCAACCGGATTCTCGCAGAGATAATTAGAATGGTTATGTAGAGTTGTAAATTACTTTTTTAAACATCTTTATTATTGTAAACTTGTGATGCTTTGTATACCACATGATGATAACAACTTAAATGTAAAAATGTTATGTTACTACTTTTTGTTTCTAAGAATGAACCAATATCGTAATGTAAGTATACAACTTGGACAGGGAAAAATGTGCAATATAATGGTTGGTAATGAAGAAAAATTGACGCGGTTACTTAGAATAAAAAAGGTTATTTTAATTTTATTGTTTGAATTATTTTTATCTTATTAACTTGGCCGAACTCAATTTTAAAAAGGTGAAAAAATAGCGAACTATCCCATTCAACCAAGTATCGTGTTTTAAACATGATGTTTTTATTTAGTTGTGACAGTGATGTTTTTTTGTATTTATATACTTTTTTTTTCATTCAATGTGTTTGGTGAAAAGCCATTATTTGTTACACTAACTATACTTTTTGTACGTAGATCAGAACCGATTTCGCTTATCACAGGGTACTATCAACTGATGCAACAAAACCGGTACTGATATCTAAAAATATGGAATTCATATAAAAAAACAATAAAGATTACTTTTAATTTTTGACTGTGTTTTGGGTGCATCTGAGCCAAACACATGATGGAAATCTGTTATTAATTATGCTTGAAACTCATTTGAAACATCGACTGGTTACCACCAGTCATTACTCGATATTTCTGCAAACTGCTATTTTAATAGATATTTAATAACTACAAGCAAAATATTTCACACTAAAACCCTACATTAAATTACTTCAATTTAATAAAAATAAAAGAAGAAAATGATACTTTTTTCTTAAAATATTTAGTAATAATGTCCCTGACTCACACATAAAATTATCAACACTGCATACTGATTTGTTTTATAATATTCTTTATTCCTGAATAAAAATGTATACGCTCCTTAATAGACTCTCTTATAATAACTAACGTACTGTTATAATGTAATTTAAATTAAATATCTACTATTACATATTTAAAATAAAATAATTATAAGAGCTCGATAGATGTATACGTTTAGTCAAAATATATTTTCATGTCAACGTGACTGTATAAAGTGCCATCTATTTCCATGTTAGTCGTCTATTTTTTTAGTTTTCGTACAATTTTGTGTTAAAAAGGCGAGGGAAAAGTTTCAAATTCTACAGTAATGAGAAAAAATAATAAATGATTTTTTTTACAAATGTAAGAACTAATTTTCAAATATAGTTAGCCAGATTTTTTGATTAAGGTATTCCTTTTAATACTATCCACCAACCGTCAACTGTATTTAGCAAATAGGGCGTCAGTGGTTTGTATAAGCCATTGACTTAAAAAAACACCTAATACCTGATTTATACGGTGAATACGGTCCAATAGAGTTCACGTAAATTTTATTAAGTATGCTTCATACAAAAAAGAAGGATATGTTTCAGGATATTCAAAAAATTATAACATCAGTCTTATGATCCATAGAAAAATGGGAGATATATTCCATAAAAGTACATTTTTTTCAATGTGGATATATAGTAAATTTAGAAGAATGGGTGTACGTTGTTTTTAGATTGTCTTAAATAATCATTTTCTCCTATTTTTTTTAAATAAGTCTCTCGTTATCACTTAGTATAATCATCGCAAAGACTCATTATTTATTGAACACTCACTGTTCATCTTTATTGATTTGTATTTTCTTGTGAATTTATTCAGATTCATATTAAGCATATACTTGTATGCATTTTTCTATACCGCGTTAATGTGAAACAGCGTAAAAAATATACCGCACAAACATTAATGTGCAACTCATCTCGTCTAAAACGTATTACTGAAATATGAAAATTCACTAAAACAAACGGCTGAATGCCAACCGGATGGAAAAAGCTCAAAACTTTACAAAAACATAAGCTTTGAATCGAATAAGAAAATCGGTGGCATTAAGCTGTATGTACATGTTCGCGCATATGAAAAATTAATTTCATAATGAAATTATGTGAAAAAATATGTATTTACATATACAGTACACTGTCAGTAGAATAATATTATAAGTATTGCTTTAATCATCAATACAAATTTAAATTCCTAGTTATTGTTTTTAAAAAAATCAAACAATTTTTCTCATTAATTGATCTCAATGTTGAAGAATGTGAAGCTTTTCGCTCTTGCCTAATCGTATAGTTTGATAATACTATATATCAATGTATGTTGTGTTTTAGCTGTAAGGTAAAAACTAGTTCTTGAAAATTGTGCCTGCCATGACTTACCCTATAATTCAGTGAATGAGATAAAGTTATTCTATTAGAGATTCTTCTTCCTTCATATTTTTTATTATATTTTATTGAAATGATACATAACGTACTATGGATTAAAAAAGTAAGCAGCTTATTTTAAAAATATACAATAAAATCTCGCATTTTTTATGTTCTCGGTAAAGAAACTTTTTGGAAACCTTGCATTTTTTAAATATACAAATTATATTTTTGTAGTGAATTTTCGATTTTAACAGAACAACTTGCCCACATTTTCCCATAATATAGAGGTAGACATGTATTTTCTTTCATTGTTTTATAACTGAGGAACTTTTTAAAGCACCTATAAATATTTGATTGAAATACACCTTTATCAATGTATTAATTTTTTTTTGAAATATTTCACCTGCGGCACTGTTCTGCTCTATCATTTCGATCATTTTTCATTATGCCTATAAACACTTTCAGATCTCATAATATATTTTTATAATATCTCATTTAATGTTATAAGTTTTATATTTTGATGTACATCTCATAAACTGAATTCGTCCAGTAGATTGTTAAAAAAAACCTCTTAATTAATACATCAGCGAATCCTATTTCTTTCAATGTTTTAATGTATGTAAAAAAAAGTATTTAAAATTTATAACGATATCCCTATTTTTGAATAAATAAATTATAAAAATATTTCATGTGAAAAATGTTATTTCTTTTAGTCACCATTTTATATTTATTGTCTCCATTGTTTCCGTACTACTTTTGTATATAATTTGTTTTTGTTAGTTCACGTTTTGTATTCTTAATTTCCTGCAATTATTTTAAAATTTAACTCATTTTAAAATGTTTATTCATAGTCATAGATAATTTTATTTAGCAACTCATAAATGTTCTATTTAATGTAAGTTCCATAGAAAAGAATAATACCGATACAAGTATATAAATTAAAGATTTCTTATAAAAAACACTGATCGTCTTTTTTTTAATCTGTTCACCCGTCCTCATGCTTAGATCCTTTATCACCGCGTGAAAATTCACAGGGCTCCTAGAAAATAATATAAGAAACATATTATAGTTATTTAAGTTGTAGATAGATAAAATAAAATTTTACAACTAAATCGAGAGAGTAATGCAAAATAAACATATTTAAAAGAAAAAAGGTGCTTTCTTTATGATAAATATATATTATTATTTAATAACTTTACGATTTTCATCGCCTTCAATAGGCTTAGTATTTTAAAGAAAACTTTACATTATTAATCAAGATATTTATTATTTTCGTCGCACGGAAAGTATCAAACAAAAAATAGAACGGAAATATAGAAATACGATAACATACCCCATTTCATTTTTTAACAGTGTATACATAACATTTAAATGAAATATTAATAATATAAGAATATATCAGTAATAAAATTCACCGGACAAAGGTACATAATATGTTTTCCAAATATACATATTTGCAAATAAGCCATTACGTACGCTTTTTAATCTTGAGTGTTGCTGTATTTAAATATCTTCATTGTCATTCGTTATTTTCGAACAATAAACATAAATGTTTAATCTCACTATAGTAACAAAAGCAAAAAAAAAAATACATAATAGAGCGGACCAGCACCAACGTGCCGTGCCTACTTTTAGGGTGTTCACTATGAATACTTATTCGGCATCTATCTTTTTAACAACAAAGCTTTTTCAGATAGCTGAAATTTACACCATTAGATGGTAATATGCTTTTCATGTATTTATAAAGGTGTCGTTTCTTACATAACTCATGCTCCAAGCCAATTGGATTATTTTATTGATATATTTTTTATTTTTTTAAATAATATTATGTAATATGTTATAAATGGACAGTTATTTGATGGATTATTAATAATATTCACATAACCCATCCATATAAAACTATAAATGAATTTATATAACACATATTATACCTATTTTATATAACACATATCAAATATTATACCTATACGGAAGTCCAAACTGTCCACCCTTGCAGGCGATAAAAAAATATTTTATTCGTCTATAGAGGTAGCGAAAAAATGCATATATGTTATGTTAATTTTAGTAAAGGGAATTCGAAATCATTATTTTTCACGTATTATTTATCTATAATATCCCTTGCCTCTCTTTTTTAAATTGAATGATCCTGGATAAAACTTCTTATTCACATACAACTATTTTCATTGAAGTATAAACGAGTCTAGTGAAAAAGTTCGTGGATTGGTGTTTTATTTTGATGATGATATCAAACATTGTATAACAATTATTTATTGTGAAATATTTAAAATAAGTTTGGTATATTTTTATCATTTTTTTTCTGACCATAACCTTGTCAAATATTATTTTATGCCTGAATTCAAATACGTTTCTGCCTCAGTAAGCACATTTTAATGTTCCGACTTTTTTTAAAATTTCAATTGACAGCTCGATGAGTTTGTTAATGAAGCTAAACAAAAATATTAGTTTATCAATGTCAAAACTTTCTGTAATATGAATATTCAGGTATTAATATTTTTCTACTTTCATGCCGAGGAGTACATGTAATACCAGAAATGTGTCACCAATCAAAGTACTTTGATAATATATGTTATATATATTGACACATATCAAATGTTTTTTTCTAATTAATATTGATATAAAAAAAACGGCCGACTGCTCCGGAGTAAGACTGCAACTTTGAGATTACATAATTAGTTTTATGAAAATCTGAAAGATGCGAAATATCATTGATAGTAAGAATTATATATTTTATTAAATAAACATCCATACGTATGCCATATATGAAAATAATATTTTTAGAATCTGAGACTCAAATCTGAAGACTAGTGGTAGCATGTGTACGTTTAAAAAATGTGTTCAAACGTATCTACTTTCTGGCAGAAAAAAAATGTTAAACAAATAAACCTTAAAAGGTTTTCCCAAAGGCGTTAGCAAATGATTATCTATTTTTAAAAATATATAAAAATACTGCGAAAATATTATCATTCTGTCGGTTAGCATGTTAATATTTGATTACCGCTACTTTTAACTACCACAGTATGATTGCGAAGAGTGTTTGAAAATATTTCAGCGTTTTTTACCAGTTATGTGGTTAAATAATATCAATTATAGTAAACGTTAGATTAACATTAAAAGATTGTCACCAGATCTTCCATGAAATATGTATTTTACAGATCAGGGGTCAACGCGAGCCACATTCGAGATTTTCATATATATAAAGAAAAACACACTTATCACGTTCTCTCTATTTAATACACGAATTCAAATTTAATTACATTTATACACAAATCTAAATTGCTATATTTTTTTGTCCATTATCGTTCCCAATGCGGAGCATATGGCTTTCTAATGTAAGTACCTATGTATCAATATCAACTGAAGTTTTTCTAAAATTCTATTTGACTCACTTCATCTCTAATGGGCCCATAATTAATAATAAAATAGCGACTACAATAAAACATATTCTTCCAATTCTACACTATTTATACAGATGAGGATGAGTTTTACTTATGGCGACTATTACGGACTGGCAAAAGATAAGAAGATTCATGGTTATTTATTTAAAAAAAAACTAATAATAAGGTAAGTATGCCATGCAAATAATCTTACAATTAAAACTAAAGAAAATAATGCTTGATTCCGAGAAGTAATAAATACATATGACAGAATCTCTAGTAGGCACAATAAAGTTTAAAATTACAAATAAGATAAACAGTGAAGTGTTTTTAAATGAATAGTTTACTAGTGAAAAATAACTACTAAAAGTCAGCGAAAATTGTGTGGGAAAATTGGGTTTATGTTACAAATGAGTTTCCACTGAAATGATAAAGTAGCTGTTTTTAAACCACCTTATACTTTGACCTTAGATATGATATAGAAATGCAAATATTCAGCAGGTGAATGATTATGAAGGCATGGGCCGTTAGTATATATTATTTCTTTATTTCCTCGCATCACTATGTTCGAGAAGACGTCACGAAAATGTTTTACTAAATACAAATATTATTGCATTAGCAAAAAGCAGAATACGTCTGAATGATGGAAATCTAAAAAAATCTTATTTATTATAAATTTAGATTTACATACATACATATATTACATTGCCACTTATTACTTTTTTCCATTTTAATATTGTAATTTATGCTACCATATATTTAAACTATGTAATTTTTCTATACTCATTTTTCATTTCATTAATTTAAAAAGTATCAAATGAGTTATGTGATGACATGTAAAACGGTGATATCAACAACAGTTGATATCGCCGTCTTACTGCCAAAATTCATTAAGTGACATGACACAATCCTAGTCATCCTTTACCCAGTAAATAAGTCATTATGTCGAAAACGTTTTTTTTAAGCTAGCTTGAATTACTTTATATGCTTATAGTCAGTACATGTGTTGTGACATGATTTTTGAAAGACGTTACTAAGTGCGGTAACTAAGTATTGAAAACTTCTCTGGAATCGAGAGAATAAGTATTTCTGAGACTTTTTGGAAATTTTTAGAATATGAAAGGAATATAAATTTTTATTATTTTTAGCTTGATGACTTCTAGCAGTGAACCGAAAATATGTTAGTTTTACATTAGTTTACAGAATACGAACTATGAACCCAAAAAAATATTAAAACATTAAATAAAAAAAATATTTCTTCAGTACTCTTATGAAGATGATTGTCATACCACATTTCGCCATCGTATGCTGAGAAGTATCGCTTATAAACATTAAGAATTAACCTGATATGATAAAACGGACACATTCGCTTGTGCCATAACGCCACAGGTTCACAATGAATATCAGCTGATTGAAGTGTCTTGATGATAGCCTTATTTGACCAAATATGAATGACTTATCCACTCCCGTTTTAAGCGCTGCAACTGTTAGCTAATCATGCAATAAAGCATTTTAAAATAAAATAATTAAGAAAGAGGCGCCATAAAAATATATTTGTTACAATTTTTTAAAATAGAATATTAGTATTTACACAAAAAAATACATACTGCTATTCACTGCTATTAAATAATTGATACAGGTGAACTGTGAAATAAAAAAAAAATAAGTGAAGAAAAAGAAATTATAAAGTTATATAAACCGTTAAACCTTGCACAGTATAACTATTGAATGTTGAAATAACATAAATTCTATAATCCAAAAAAATGTTTTTTTTTGTTCAGTATTTATGAAAGTATTTTCGTAGTATTTTTCATATTAAACAAAAAAATCATCGGTAAGTATATAGGTTTTTGAGAGAATGTCTAAAAATGAATTCACAATAATAATAACCATTTTTGTCAGGTTCAAAATATGGTAAAATATAATACATTATATTAATTTGTTTCTGTGTTATTATGTCTGAAAAAAAATTCACGCGATTGAGTGTATAAATTTATTTTTTGTATAAAAACGAAAGAGATAAAGCCAAGAAATTCACAATTTGAACCTATTTAATATTGTCTATTTAATTAAATACGTCCTCTTTGACGCGTCTGTTACTCTCGGATTGAATCTCAACTGCAATGAAAAGGAAAAAAGTCGCCGCAAAATGTTGAAACATATCATAAACAAACATCCCACTGCCGAGCCACCAGAGCTGGGGTGGAAAATTGTGGGCTAAGTCACCCCTTCAAAATTCTTATAAAAGCTCACGCCAAGTTAGCTTTCCTCATCACTACCTCCGAAGACCTCAAAGCTTACAAATCAGATACAAATCATAATAATACATATTATTATATTTTCGATCTTTTCACTGGACAAATCTGAGTGTTTAATTCATTGAAATTTATCAAAAAAAAGTAATTTTTAAATGTGCTTGTTTCTAATAAAACAATTTTAAACATAAAAAGCTTATTAATAAATCTTCGTAAAATCTAAAACCCTTATTTTTAAATTCGCGAAAGATGGGGATAATAAGGTAAGTTTTTATTTATTTTTAAAATTAAAATTACATTTATGAATAGATACCACAGAAGCAGTTATTAAAACTAAGTTTTAATACCTTCTAAACCAAAGCAACGATACTCAACCTGCGTCCATTAAGATTTTATGTGAGGCCCAAAACATTCATAGTCACCAGATGCTTTTGCAAACATCTGATATTATTATTTTGGGTACATTTATATTTTTGTGTACTTAAATTTATGTTATGTCACTATATTATGTGTAGTATGTAGTATTGTTGTATATAACTATTAATAAGCTGTGGCCACGTTATGTAGCTAAAACCGGCATGCGGCCCAGGCGTAATAAAGGTTGAGTAAATTAAATATATTGAGCTTGACGGTTAATCTGAAATATGAATATTCATTTTAAAAATGAACATACTATATTTTTTTCTTTTGAATTTTTTAATGTTGTTATGGCAAAAAGGATTTGGAAATGGAATAACAATGTTTTAGATTTAGAAAAAGAATAATGGAAGTTGCCTTACCAATGTAAACATATGAATATTTTTAAAGGTGGATTTTTTTTATTATTTACCTATTTCTTTTATTTCTATAAAATTCACATTTTTGAAATACGATTAAGTTAAACTTTAAGCATTAAATAAAATATCAGTCCTACTAATTGTAAGTCCTACTAATTGTAAATCAAGTTCCAAAAATTTTACCAAATAAAAAATCTTGCTTCACTACTTTTGCTATGGCTTTACACTTTTAACAACATTTAATTAATTTTCTAACAGACTGGCTGGAGATTTTACTGCATTAATGTTAATAATCCTGGTGGTGACGACCTTCAACTCAAGATATTGTGAAGCTCAGGTAACTTTCAGCAGAGATTGGAATCCAGGAAAACGAGCTGGTGGAGGAACACCTGTTGCAGATTGTGGAGATGTTGCCAAATCAGCTGCTAATGTGTGCCATATGTTATTGGTAAATAATTTTAGTACAAATATATAAATATAACAATGAAGGGGCATATTAACTTTATGGTTAAAATACACATTTTTTTGTTTTAATTTCAAATTTTGCAAATGTTTTCCGAAAATAAATGATATACTATAAGCACCCCATATGACAATTTGATACAGAAATAATTATTTCTCCTGTTAGTTATATTATAACTAATAAAATTCTCGGCTGCGCTAGATTTGGAAAAACATCGTTATTTTATATATTTTTGAAATCTTGGTGATGTGTTAATGTTATTTGCATTTATTACTCTGGCAGAAATAGTGTCAATTATTATATAGAGACATCTGTTTTTTATAATACGAAGCTTTGATAGTTTGTGTCGGTAAAACAGTCAACTTGTATAGAGTAGCCAATTTTTATTCTATTAGTTCACGTATATATTTTTTAATTCAATTTTTAATTCATATCTACACACGAATTAAGCACGATAATCTTAATAATTTGAGTACATATATAATATTACCATGAAGAAGCATATTAACTTTATGGTTAAAATACACATTTTTTTGTTTTAATTTCAAATTTTGCAAATGTTTTCCGAAAATAAATGATATACTATAAGCACCCCATATGACAATTTGATACAGAAATAATTATTTCTCCTGTTAGTTATATTATAACTAATAAAATTCTCGGCTGCGCTAGATTTGGAAAAACATCGTTATTTTATATATTTTTGAAATCTTGGTGATGTGTTAATGTTATTTGCATTTATTACTCTGGCAGAAATAGTGTCAATTATTATATAGAGACATCTGTTTTTTATAATACGAAGCTTTGATAGTTTGTGTCGGTAAAACAGTCAACTTGTATAGAGTAGCCAATTTTTATTCTATTAGTTCACGTATATATTTTTTAATTCAATTTTTAATTCATATCTACACACGAATTAAGCACGATAATCTTAACAGTTATTATTTCAGGATGAGCTTCGGCAGCTGGTATCATGCGAATCAAGAACAATGATGCGAGTCCTCCAAGTGAAGGACCAGGAAACTAATCCATTGCCCATTTTTTTTACCAAACGATAAACAGATGGCAGTAAGCAGTCCGTGAAATGAAAACATAATTTTTAAAATTATAATATAAGATAACGGCGCCGACAATGGAAAAGATTTTTGAAAATATAATAAATTTATATCTTATTATCTTTGAATATATACAAAAAGCCACTTGACTTTTTTATGTCGTAAATAAGGCTATATGTAAGTTGTAAGTCAATTCAATTACATTTAAAATATTGTATATCAAGAAGAATATTTGTTTTGTGTAAAATATATTTTTAAAAATAAAATATTGTTACAGGTAGAGAGTCTTAATTAAAATCACACTGTTCTGAAATATGTTTCTTATTAACATTCATTTTCCACCTCCCCACCCCTATGGCACACGCCAAAATTACTATTAAATAATTATTATAATAATAACTATAAACGTAGTAAAGAGCTAAGTACCAAATGTAATATAAAAAATGTCGTCTCTGGTATGGAAGAAAACATAATCTCAAAAAAAGACATTACTACAATACTCATTATTTCTAAATAATTTATAGAAAATTTGCTTTTACCTTTTACTTGAAAAATTACAAAACTTAGAAGCACTAATCACTAATTGTTTTTAATTATACTAGCAAACGATTTTATTGTCAATCAATGATCAGTAGTATAACTAAAATAATATAAAATATTTTATTCAAAGAAATATCTTCTAGAAAAATATCCGCACCTTATGTGGTGCATATGGTATCAAACAGCGCATTAATTAAGGATTCCTGGTTTGTCAGCTACCAATCGATCAGCTTTCTCCCAAGAATATGTTTTAAAAATATTCAAAAATATTTTTTCTAGTTGATGCGTTTTCCCAGAACGGTGACGATGTATTGTTTTTTGCATTATCTATTCTTTATTAAAATATATTAACAATAGGCGAAAAAAAAATTGTCATAAAGTTTATCAAGTTAAGTACATCAGTAACTTAAGTCCTTCATTACTTAACGTGATTTATAATGCTCTTTGTAAATAGTTGATATAATTGAACGTTCATTTATTACGTTTATTAAATCGTCCCCATTCTTCACGGGCCATTGAGGCATTTATTAATTGCATTATATTTGTTATTATTATGAAGGGTGAACATATTTTATTTGCTAACATTTACATTTTGATGTCAGTGCATATGGGGACACTGCTACCGATGCACAAATAATAATAATGTTTGTATTCCGTTAAAATAATGAGGATCATTCCTTTAAGTAAACACTGGAAAAAAAGCTTTGAAAAAAGTGCTTGCAAAACAAACATTCAGTATTAAGCAATATAGAATACTAATGTACCTATCATATCCCGAATAAAATAACAAATTAGAACGTTATCAATATAAAAGTATTGATCATTCTGCAGAAAGGAACTATTTGCGAAGAAATAACACAATAGCTTAGCATATTGATATGATTTATTGTGTATACACAGTGGCGGCCGGTCAATGTGGTATTCGATCAATGTACCCCTTGTGTATTCAGGGGCGATTGTATTTCATGAAATAATATTCAAACATAACATTTATACCATTCACTCATTTTGAGTATGACACGTAATGCGACCTCCTCCGAATTCAGTCTTCCAGACGCCTGACGACCGTCGGAGACTGACCTTAGAGTGCATTTAGCGTAGCCAAAGAATGCTGAATGTCATGAAAGGAATCAAAGCGATATTCTGGAGATGCTAAATGCTACACATTAGGAGTGAATATGGTAAGAAAAGAAAAGATAATTTAATGCAACTATTTTCATGAATTACAAAAGTATAATTGTCATAATTACTGATTTTAATTAATAACAGAAAACAAAATAAGATAGTCGGCAATATGTTTGGAGCCCGATTGTACACGAGATATAAATCATTAAAAATGTTATAGATGCAATATTGGCAGCTATATTTTTTTAGGAAGTGGGTTTATTGATCAAATATGTATCATATTCAATTCGACACATTTCTTTCATTCTTTGTAAGACAGATGAACAAAACTATTTTCAATGATTATATTAGAGGTAATGTGTATTACTTTGATGGTTAGCTAATCAAAATATATGTAAAATTCTGATAAGCAGAGCTAATGTATAAAGCAGACCTGGCCACCCCGCTGCCCTCAGATATGTGACGAATATTGTTTTTTTTTAAGTAACGGGTAATTCACAATTTATTAAAAATCACATTAAAAAAATTGGTTGTCTGTAAAGTCGGTTTACGGACGATAGTTTAACGTGACAACGTCATAAGAAAACATTGATGAAATGATTGCATACTTTTATGAATAAAATGGAATCATTTTTATTGAATTATCATTATTTTGTATGGATACAAAAGAGTGAAATGAAATCTACAATTTTTTATTGATATATTTTATTCGCACTCATTAATTCAAATATGTTTATTACTTTGATGAACAGTTTATTTACAAGTAACAATGTGCTTTTAGCAATTTATTTACAACTTTTATACATGTGTGATATTTAACGTCTTCCAATCTGTGTTATTCTGTTAAAGATAGGTCGGTGATAGGAAAAGTAGGAAATGAATGGGAGTGTTTCAACTGTAATGTGTCACAATCCGAACGGTAGGCCGACCGTGTCTCTCTATCGCTTATCCGCGCTCTCGCTCGCACGCTTGCCTTCGGCGTAACGCGACAAACGGGACAATGAAAAAATTCAAATCAATAACGTTTTTAAAATTATTTGAATAACACGAAATGCATAGATTCAATTGATGTAATTAATGATTTGTTTGTAGTATTGTTTTTTTTTCACAAATGCCCTGATTGAATGCTTTTATATTACCTCTGCATTCAAATTATTTATTGTACTTTAAAAAATATCAATAAGTATGAAATTAGTTGTAATATTTTTTGTGCGGCCTTTAGGAAAATTATTTGGTCGTCAATGCGGCCTGGGGTGCAATTTGGGCTGGCCAGGCCTGATATAGAGGAACATGTTTTTACGATCAAGGATTATAAAAATTTGCATTTTCTCGATAGTTACTATTCAAACATACAATTATAATATATTCTTTTTAAATTAACAATATGATGTGAGAATATTACTCGAATGCATGTCTTCAAAATAACAATATTTTAGTACACGTGTGAAGTCGAACACGCATTGTGTGGATCGATTCACAATTACATGCATCGATAATTTTTTCGCACCATCAGTGCAAGCTGTAAATGTAAGTATTAGATATGTGATTGTACTTAGATACATCATGTTTCAAAAGTACCAGCAGTAAAATACAATAATTATTTATTTTGATGACTTTATCATTCGAGAAGTCACTGAAATATTGATATTGTAAATATCTACTTGAACTAACTTGTGTCAAAAAAATATACCTCTCCTTTTAATATCTTAAGAGACCATAAAAGCACAGAAGTATAATTTTTAGGGTGTTCACTGTCAATACTTGGTAGAAAGGCATTATAATAAGAAAACACCCAATATTCCTTTGTACTTTATTTTCACTTTATTCATAAAGGTCAGAACCGGTTTCACTCATGGCGAGCATTGTCAACTGATAAGAAATATAATTTAACAGTACTATTCATACAAAAATAAATTGAAATGAAGAGGTGTAAACAACAGTCGACATTAAAAATAATTTACAAATTACAAGAAGTGATTCTATAATTACACAAAATTAAAATGTTTAACACCTCTAACATATAATTTAAAAATCATCAAAGATTCATTAAGTCAAGATGGTGACCAATGGTCATTAATTACAAACATAATTATTTTCGAAAAAAAAATAGCAAAGTTTTATTACTTCGCCATGAGCGAAACCGCTTCTGAGATTTGTACATAAAGTGAAAATAAATTACAAAGGAATATTTTGTTTTTTTCTTAAAAGAAGTATAATTATAGAATTAGTGCTTACGTACCGGTAGAACCTTCATGAGATACGACCCTCTGAAAATATATATATATTTTTTTTTATATGGTGACTTACATTCTTTATTCTAACAGACTAGATTCATAAACCATTTTATCTAGAAATTGACGTGCCACACTTCGATCTTTCTCGTCACATATAGTGCTTAGTAATTACCTACTCCTTATATGTAGTGTAAAGTCATTTTGGAGCATTCTGTACAAAGCAGTTCAATGAACACGATTGTACCTACCTAAATTGAGAAAAGTAGAGAGCAAAGCAATATGTCTCATTTATCACAATAACTCCCCAAACATCAAACCGTTTGTGAATGCTATTCTCCTCGATAATAATTTACCATCGCTGAGAGATTCAAACACTATTTACAATAATAACCAATATTATAACCTACCTCACGAAACATGATCTATATTCATTATCGATTCAAAATGATGTTCAATTATATAAATGAAATTCAAAATTCAAAAAAGTATAGTCGATTGGTCAACACTATTGGTTTTTTGTTCACTCGATTGTGGGATCATAAATATCAGTCCCAAAATAGATAATTTGTATATATAGCATGAATATCTGTACTTTTTCATACATACAAAAGTACTATCTTATTCCGAAAACGAAGTTCATCTCTTCTAACTCCACTTTTTTTCAAATTCAAGCCGTTGAAATTTTATACAATATCATAAATGATGTCCCATATAGTGGTCCGAGTGCAGGAATCAACTGATACTTAATAAGCGGTGTGTACTGATTTTGTCTTAAAAAATATAAGAACCTTTCAATGACTGACTTACAAATATTTCTCTTTAAAAAAGTTCTGTTGAGATGCTTCATAAGGTGTTTACTTGCTCTTCATTCGGAAAAATTGTTTCATCAATTATTTTATACCTAAATAGAAAGACAGCACAATTTTTTTTTCAATCCAGCTGAATAATTGAAATCAAATTATTTTACTTGAAGTTATTCAACATGATTCCAATTTCCAATGAACCAAGTTATTTAGATAATCCAGTGTGACTTTGGTTCTGTGTCTTATGTTTGTCAATACTGCTCAATATGTTTACACAAATAATTTGGTCGTTGATTGTCCCACCACCACCCGATATGTATATGCACACCACACAAAGAATAATTGAATGGAAATCATTATCGTAACTAAATTTCCATCTGCTTAATTTGCATAAAATTACACGTATTGAAAAAAACATTCATATTGAAATATAATTTTCAAGGGACCATGTGATTATTATTCATTAAAAGTGAAAAATACTTCACTCTCGTTTATGCCCTGAGTTATTATCTGGGATACGTTATCGTATCGGATTGATTTTAACTATACCAAATAAATGCATAGGTTTTTAGTTTTGATTCAATTAACAATAGTTTAAATATTTATTGTGTTCGCCTTCGTTCTCTCGTGTAGCTCACACATCGTTATTTAAACAATAAATAACATTGGGTGCATACCCATTTATATAAAATATAAAAATATATTGGTTAATGATGCAATTGGTCTATATTTTTTTATCGACAATTACCATCAACTATAGAAATATGTTGTTACAATATAAAAAAAAAAACTTTTTAAACACTTAACGTACTTTATTGGTGCGTTAGCGATAAAAGACTCGCCGAAATTATCAATTATCAAAGGTTTTATTTAATTCATAATTAAATAAACAATAAAAAATCAAAATTATGTCACAAGAATTTAAAGTTTTTCTCCATTCATGAAAAATATTTCAGATATTTGAGTTATATTCAAACAATAAACAAAGTTATACATGTGTTAACTATGACCAAATCAAGTGTAAAAGGTAAGGCAAATTTGCATATCGACTGTGGATACAAAAAAGGACGTAACCCACAGTTTTTTCAAAACAGGTTTTTTTCGATTATCACAGTGTATCAAACTTTATACACGTTCTACCAAACGGATGCAAGCTGCAAATGTCGAATTAATATCTAAATTTAGCTTTTAAGTTTGAAAAAGATGACCTTGTAAAAAATTAAAAACTATGAAAAAAGACTGAAATAAAAGTTTTTCCTGAATAATTTCTTTAATTAATATTAGGTTATGTCAAATAAACACCAGTTAAGAAGTCTCCGTCCATTTCAACGTTGTGTATAATTCATAATTTTCATATGGCCCAAAATCATGAAAACACGTTTTTTGCGCTTCCTGTAAAATTTGATATGTGTGGGTTACGTACTTTTTCCATTCCACAGTCGATATGCATTTAAACAGAATCTTCTTTTTAGTTGATATTTCGACCTTCAATAAATTGCCAAAGAAACCCATGAATTGATGCATGATAAAAATTTTAGAATCTTGCGGTTTGTGAATTTAAAATGACATTAAATAATCCCAGAATATTGACTACTATCACTAAAAGCTATCACTAAACTAATGGAGCGATGTACATACATTTAAAAAATCGAAATACCATAATTATGGTTGATTGAATCGTTATGAAAATCATGCAAATAAACCCCCTTTAATTTTTTGGTAAAATATTACATGAGTTTCATTGCGACGTATTAATAACAAAATGCTTGATTGTGGTTATTATTCATGAAAAATAATGTTCAGTTTGATGAATAAAAGCGTTCATAAGAAAAATCATTTTGTTGGTAAAGCTTTGTTTGTTTCCCTGTTAACAAACATTTCGAGAAACGAGATCGTCGCTTATTTTGAGTAATATCAAATTTAAATCTCATATTTTTCATGAAAACGACAAGTAAAGTGGGCGTCACTTTGAGCGCAATCCATTTTACTTAAACCTGTTCAGATGGTTTTTCTCGTCTCGTATTCTTATGCTTATTATTATTAAAATACAAAAGGAAAAATCTTGGCAAGGAATGACGAGATGGGATTAAGTATTGTAATAAGGATATCACTGCCAGTGGCGCTTGACCGTTCAAGGATATGCGAAAAAATAATACTTATTTCAACTGTACCAAGTAAAAACCGGAAAAAAACTCAATGGCTTAAATATAATTAGATGTATTTAGAAAATCATACTGTCGAGCTTAATTAAATCAGAAAAGATAGTAGAACAATTTCTTAAAAGACAGTAAAAAGAAAATACGATATTTTTTAAAAATATTTTTTATTGCAACTAATTGTGATGCGCCAAATATTTTTAAGTTAAAATATGAGAATGTACTGTCAGTCACTCGAGATCAACTCGAGGTAAATTAACATCACAAACACCCACATCTTACGTCTCAAATTTAAATTGAATCATCTAAATTTGACATTGACCTTACCGTGAATCAAACCCAAACCTATCTGGTCGATAGTAGAGCAAGCTTGCTTTTACCAACTAGACCACAGTGGGCGATAGTTTATCTTAGTTTCTGTATCCTAATTAAATCTTTAAATGGTCAATTGCAAAGCTTTGAATAGATTTTCTACAGTTACCGTTATTTTGTAATTAACGTTTTCCAATAAATGTTAACAATAGTAGTTTTTCATTTGTTGCCTGAAGTATTTGAAGAAATTTTCTCTAGACTCAGTTGTCTTGCCACTACTGCAGTGTGCACATTATTATAAAGTATTCTTAAGATTACCCGACGTTGAACCCAGCATCGCCCACACAATCTTTTTTACAAGCTGTATTCAACAACATCACAAAGCTATCCGTGTTTCAATTTCTTTCTCAAAAAAATAATGCTTGAGTGCACTGTAATGCGCAGAAAGTTAAAGTAATGTTACAAATAAGATTTTATTGATTGATCTATTTGATCAGCATAAGACATCGTGAACTGATCATTATAATAAACAGTTTTCAAAACTGGAAACTAGATTTTTTGATTGAATGCTTATCAAATCACACCTCGATCCCACGACCGTTTGAATAAATCTTTGGCAATCGTTCGGCCCTGCTCGTCCAGATGTTCTCTCTCTGGCGCGAATGACAAATAATGCGCATTAGGCGGGAGACGGTGGTGGAGATGCTGACACACCCTGTACCTTACACCCTCCCCACTTGCACCCTATCACACACCTTACAATCCCCTTTAAAACTCGCGCTGCTGAGTCTCTTAATTTTTTTACTTCGACTCTTTTCTTCCTGGGTGGCGATGTAGACATCGATACTGTAATACTTACCGATGTGATGAACAAAATAATGTCGATTTACACATTACAATAATACTTTGTACTAAATACACATATGATCAGTTCAAAGACTTCAAAACCATGGTTACAATTACAGCCTGGTTCACATAGCTATATACAAAAGTCTAAGTAGATCTTACGACTCGTTCTATTAAGCACCTGACTCCAGTAGCTACTCGCATTTTTAGTTTACAGATTTTTCTCCACATTATTAGTTCACTCAATTCATGATCAACAAAGAATTATTCTTGCATTGGTGACCGGTCAAAATGCTTAGGAAAAAATTGCGTGTGAATTTTAAATGAAAAATGGTAATTATTTACACTATTCTCTTATAAGGCAGCGGTGGGTTGCCAATACGTTAACAAGGTGCTCGCTTAATCACAAAGCAATTCTTGGTGTTCTGGGGAAGGAGTAAATTGTTTTATCACTCCTATGCATTGGCATAGGAGTGATAATACAATAATGATATGCAATACTTTAATAAGCAATCGATTGTTGCTTAATACTCTTATAATATGTAACAATATGTAATTTAACTTAAATTTATCAATATGAATGGCTTAAAATGCTCTACTATGTATACTGAAACTGTCGTAGATAATATGTTTATCAGAAATTGCAGTTATTTACTCATTTAATATGAGAATATTGTTTTCTCTTAAATTAACAAGGGGCTGGCCGGCCTTAGTAAAACTTAGCAAGGGGCTCGCGCTGGCTCTTCTGACCTCCCTTCAGACCACCCCTGTTTTAAGGTATTCACTGTACAATTCTTGTTGAAAAGGCAATATATAATATTATATGGAAAAATAACCGATATGTAGATAGTACTCGTGATAAGCAACATAATCCCTGGTATTCAATAAATAATGTAGAATTAGTAAAAAGAGTGTTTTATTTTTCTGCATTGTATATTACTGTTGATTGTCAGTCAGTTTCAATAGAAAGCTGTGTGGGATCTATTAAGTTAAATTTAAAAAAAGTTATGAAAAAAAAAACAATATTAATAAGCATTGCCAGGCTAGTTTTTGGAAATATCTTTATTATTAGTATATGAGCCAGCTAGTAAAATAGTAAAACTTTTTTCTTGGATTTTTAAGTACAACCACGTGTACTTTTTGGTGTTTTGGTGGATTGGATATTTTATTTTTTTATTTTACGGAGATAAAACTATTGTAATGTGTATTAGCTGAAATTACTTCACTTTAACGATACTTTAAGACGTGTAGAATATTACAACGCATCTAACATATTTTTTATAAAATACCACTTGGCTCACTTCACCTCTAATGGGCCCATATCAGTTGTGAAAAAGCGCTAACAACCCTCGGTAATCAATTAAAACTTATTTCAATGTGTAGTATGAAATATAAGTCTCAGCTTTCATTTTTGAGGGATTCATTTTTTATTAGAGCGCTAAATAGCGTGTACCAAAATCATCACAGCTCATAATAAAAATTTTTTTTTTAGAATTCGCTTTGGTGCATTTTAGAAAATACCGTTGTCCTTTGGTATTTCAATTTTTAATTGAATTTTCTTAGATAGTTTAAGTATATATATATATATATGTGTATACAATTTATCTCAACACGGTGCTTGTTGTAAAATAATATATCTTCCAAGAATATTTCATTTTTATTAATAAAATTGTGTTGTCGAAATATCATATTTTGTTTGACGGCCGGCTTTCAAACTAAAATGTAATTTAATCATTTCAATTAGAATAATACACTTCCATTTTCAAACTCAAATTGGGCCCGTTAGTGGTGAAGTGAGCCGAGTGGTGTTTTAAAAAAAAAAGTTAGATGCGTTGTAATATTCTACACATCTTAAAGTATCGTAAAAGTGTTAATACACATGGCAAGTAAAGCCACACCTTGCACACCAAGTAAAGACGTGATTACTTAAAGGCCAAGACAAAAGTTTAACCATTTTACTATTTGGCTCACTTCACCTCTTGAGGGCGCAATTATAAAGAACTCGAAAGATGGCATATAAACTTATTCAAGTTATCAATTGATTATACCCCATGAAATGCATAATGGAGAGTTTTTGAGATTATTATCTTCTATGTCTCGATTGACAGTTATGTATGTAAAAATTGAGATTGCGACTGAGAGAGAAGAGAATAAGCTAGTTATTAAAACTCCGATCACTTTGTTTACATTAAGTTCTATGTTATGAAAGAGAATCTTATTTGTTATGACTCTTGGTTACTGGCTAAAATCGTGTTATCTCTGAGTGGCACTGTAGCGAATTCGAAATTTAAACACATACACCTCCCACTCCTTTCATAAAGATCTCCCCACTCTCCCGCTACCTCCACATTTTCTCTGATCGTCTAGTTGGCGCGTGTTCCTTCTTGTTTTTATATTCAAAAGTAAAGCTTTCCTAATATTTTATTCGCCAGTCACTTTTAATAGGGAAACAGCGATTCAACAAGAAAATCTTATTTTTTGTATCAAAAGTATTCAGTAATATTTTTTCTGACAATATATTTACTATGGCTAGCATTTTATATACATATATATCATCTTAAATTTGAAACTTTCAAATAGAAATGTATAAAATTTAAAATTGAAATTCCACCAAGCACTTTCAGTCGAAATCTTAAAAAATATCATCTTATCTAGATACCATGTATAAAATACCTACATAGTTTATAACAAGAAAAAAAAAGTTGTAAGAAAACATCATCATTTCTGAGGAAGGCATAGAATTTATTTTTGTGAGAATTTTTTTCTAGAACCAGTACTCCTCGCGTTCATCTTGAATAAATAAATATTAATTTTAGGATTCACCTTTGTTAATTCTTTATGAAAAGGCATAATACCAAAAAAAATAAACACTTTTTGTAATAATCTATTATAATCGCGATCTGCGCTATCTCAGCATGTGCACCGTGCGCATTAAACGCGTTGAGCGAATATTGACTACCGCTATCTGGTTTTTCCTTGTATATTATTAAAAAGCGACTTTTTCAATTGAACATAACATCGGTTATTTTTAAACGTAATTACACTAGTTATTTTCATCGCAAAACATAGAACCGGCATCCAAAGATTGCGTCCAAGCCAGATCCATCACTGCTTCTTAATCAATTTTTCGATTTCAAGTTCTTTAATTTATTTTTGATTGTGCAATATTGTTTAAGAAATAACATGTTCCAAAACAAATTGACTAAAATATGTAATGGCCACTTTTTCCTCTTAAGCGCGATCATATGTGTATCATTTCCGAGCGCTTCAGGCTTTCCTTGCAAGATTGTTGCAAAAAGAGCTAACTGGCTGACAAATGTCGTCCGATTAATCTACACCCCCACCCTTTCTTCTACCTGAACTCCCACTCCCCTCAGTCACCATCAAATTCATCCCCTTCCACTTTCTTAGCTTCGTGCATATTGAATTTGGCTTCTTTACATTTCTTGTATTCTTTTTTTCTGTTTTCACGAATTTACAGCAATATTTTATTGCCTGATCGGAATAAGGTGGCCAAAAATAATTAATTTCGAAAACTGTATTATAAATCTCTTACAATATAAATTTTTCCACTTCGTCCATTTTTTTCGTTTGATACATATGTTTGAATCTAATATTTAATTTAAAAATATTTTGCTTAACACTTAATACTTTCGACACATCGATGAAAACATTGAAGATAATCATAATTTGCATCTATATTTTCAAGCCATACCTGTTCCATATGTGACATAAATGTTTCAGCATATGGGCATCTAATATCGTATCAAAAAATGTAATGCAATTTAAAACAATTTCCGTGTCACTCCAGCTGTAAACAATATTAAATAACTAACGATTTTTGCTTTTTATCTTATTATTATAGAGTTATACCATTAGTATGAAAACAATAGGGTAAAGAGTTATTCAAATACGCTTTATGGAGAAGATAGGGCTGCGTGTTTATAAATGACAACTTGTATAATAATTATTCTCATTACGCCTTGTTCCCTGGATATTTCACGATGGGTAAAAACCAGGGACTTGGAGTCAGAGTCGTGGAGTCATAAAAATAGCTAGAGTCAAAAGTGGTACCACTGTATGCTAAAAAATATAAAGGTTTGAACCCATTAAAAAATTAAACTCTTTAATTAGTAAAAATGTGTTTTTTTTATATTACAAAATATCAGGAAAGAGTTTTTCAATTCTTTGTCGAGATAATGAGATAAAATACTGATATGAGAAATACACACTCCATTTAATACAATAAGTTATAATCCGTAAGTACATACAGTGTTAGGAAACTGAACACATACGAAAATTAGCCTATTCATCGTTTTGCTTAAATAATGACTGTATATACCTACTATAAGAAAAATAAATGATTAAAAAAATTGAAGGCCAACCCAAGGGAGAATTTTTTTCCATTATTTTTTAAACCGAATTAAGAGTTGGAGTCGGAATTAATTTAACGTTAGAGTCAGAGTCATTTCATTTTATAATAATTTCACAGCCCTAGTAAAAACAAAAAAGTGATAATAACTTCAAAAATATTATACTTTTTAGTACCATAAGAAAATGTTTCTAAATATCAAAAGGTTATTCAGCATTCATTAATTTTACAATCGCTGACAAAATACTATAAATTCTGTCAATTAAAATTGTATATAAATAAATATTTTAATGCTCGTACTTATGTACCTTTGTAGTATAATATAGTTTGATAAGTAGTATGTGCAATAAATGTATATAATACATTTTGAACAAAGCATTTACAGCGTATAAAAATGTTTTACTCGTATAATATATTGTAATATTAGGTGCGCACAAATATATGTTTGTATAATGCACACACCTAATGCCGAAAAATATCAAGAAAAATATTAATAAAAGAAATGACTTTGCGAGATTTACACTCGACATAATGCGACACGATAAGGCGCAGGGCTGTATCGGGAAGAAAAGTCGAATGCGCATAATAATTTTATTGTATTTAAACCAACCCTTTATTACGAAAAAAAGAGGTCTTATTTTATTGATTGGATTACATATTAAATAGATAGACACTTCTGAATTATTGAACAATGTATTCTACTATAGTTGTTATAAAATATAAATAATAATATAACGGTTTGCCAACTATGATTCATAATTTTGACTTAATCTAGATTTAAGACAATATAAAAAAGCCTGATTTAAATTTATATATATATATATTTTAATCCATGTCTGTTCCCAATGTATGGCATATAGCCTCTTAATGAAGGTATCTCAACAGTTTTTTTCTACGAAAACTGTTTGTCACTTAGTCACCAAACCTCTGTTTTTTAAAGAGAGTATAATGGTAGGGATAGTAGGATAAGACTAGGAGAGGACTAGTCTTTTACTAATCGTCCGCGCTACGCCCAGTTATAATAGGGTCGAAAAGGGTGGGAAGGTTTTTTTATGCATCATATATAAAAAACTATTACTATTTTATTTTAATATGTAATTTATGTTTTATAATGTACTGTACATATTTACTATTTTTGTCAAGAGTTATTTCATATATATTATCATATATCTTTCAATAGTTATTTCAGTTTTATCAAATACGAAATGGTTTTGAAGCACATATTGGCTGACGCCTTAACACACACAAATAAACAATTGATGAGTATAACAATAATTAATAAAGTTTACAATTTTATTATAGCGTTTGTACTTCGAAAATAAAGAAGAATTTTACCGCCTGTTAAATGAATATGGAATTATACGCTTTAATGAAGTAAGCAATTAAATCTGCAATAATTATGAAAGGTTTTATACAGATGTCCCGTTTACAATCCGGTCCAATATTGGCGGGATTATGTAGGCAGCAGCTCTAACCCCCAACTAATGAGGTTCGAGACCCAGCTGCGTCAAAAATATCCCATTAAATGACCCAGATATAAAATAATAATATGATTTGTTTTATTTTGTACGCTCACTCATTCGTTTTTGGCGAATTTCCGCCGACAGGTTCAGCTCATGGCTAAAGCTTTCGGAAAATGACGCTAGGGCGTGTTTTGATGTGATGGTATTTTCCTTCGGCAAACAAATACGCAATAAGATATTTTATCAAAAATTTTGCTACACAGATTTTTTTTTTTTTATAATATATGTGTTACATTTATCATGTATACGTTAGACAGAAATAAAAAATCGCGGTTTCAATGAATAGTATGGAAATTATTAAGTTGTATGAGAGCATTTAATCTCGGACCCTTTTTGTGATTCCGGGATTCACAATCTTTCAATCAATATATTTTATTTTTATTATACATTCCTAATTTTAACACAAAAATACTGACATTACAGCTAACGGCAAAGACGGCAGATTGCTACTCTTAAATCTCAGTTTCTTGAGATCAATTGGAATAAAAAATATGTCACAAACATCCGAGTTTAAAATCTCAAAATAATATTGGAAAAAATCTTTTCCTGTTTTAAAAGAAATTCATTTCAACTGGATTTTGTATAAAATTATGAAAAAAAAAAATCTTGCTTCTGTTCCAAAATTCATGTATTGATACGTAGGTATTATAAAATATAACTATGTATTTATATTGAGGTACACTGTCGTAAGTAAATCAGGAGGAATTGAGATTTAAAAATATTGTTTTTCTATATAATGGTAAACCCCGAAATTCCGGGATTACGGGATCGCTAAATTTACTGGAGTCCCTAGATTGAATGCAATAGTATGTATAACGTAAAAGCACTTAGATAATTTTTAAGTCTTAGAAATGATTTTCATTGAATATGATATATATTTCGAACATAAAATTAGATAATTTGAAAAAAAATATATCGAAAACTACGCAAATTACATTGACAAATGAAGATACTTCACTGTCAAACCAGATTTTCATATTTGGTTCCTAAATGTATTAAAAATATGACTTTTCTTTAAAGTGTGTCTAATTGTCTTTATTTGTACATGGAATAGAATAATAAAAATAATAAAATAAGATTCAAAGGATTATCCGTAAATATTTCATTATAATTTTTCATTCATCAAAAACATTTTTCACGAATTGTAAACAAAGATCATTCATTATAAATTACAAGTTTGATGAATGATTTATAATTTCAATATAATCATGTTACTTCAAAACATTAGTGAAACTTCGTGATATCTGTTTTATTTTATATATTTTATAGAATTAAAGACCGCCTAAAGCTTTACTCGGTTAAGAAAAAACCAAAAAATGACAAAAGATATAACTGTTTATCAAAATACAGCTTTGCGAAAAAAAGCCTAAAAAACGATAAATCTATTTTTGGTATCTAAAATTAAAAATACATAAATCTGAAACTTCGTGCAGTTGTAGTCAACTATCCCGATGCACTATTAAATAAAATATTTATTTATAACTAAAATCGTTCACATAATCAATTGTAACATCACCTTTGGGGGACTGAAATTATAATAAGACATTTGTCAAATAAATGATTCATAGAATGAGAAAGTTTTTTTATTCAGCAATTGGACTGACAAGAGTAAGCTGAATCATTGAAAATGCATCGAAAATACTATCCTGATAATTATTGCTACAATAACTATTTACCACTTGAAAGACCTACATTTATTATAGTAAAAACTTGTTTTTTGAGTTACTAAATGTCTTAAGTCTCATAACTTAAGGGGGTTATGAAAGTGACTGAAACTGAAAATATATATGTGCAAATTATTAAATAAAGATAGGTTAAGGCAGATAAAAAATATTAGCAATGAAATACTCACAAAGAATACCCCAAAAGCTTTTCTAAGTCAAAGTAACATATGTATTACTTAAAAAATAATCAATTATTATGTTTCTTTACTCAGAATTTACCCAGCTCTTTCATTACTTATGACGGCATGTTTTTCAGTATTCTATTTTTTTTTCTTTCATAAAATATATGTTCTTATTTAGTTTCATAATATTACTTTTGAGAACGATTTTTTAAAGATGTATAAGTCGGTATGGTTCAGCAATTAAACGTATTAAAATATATACAAAAATCATCTTTAATTTCAATTTAAGTTCATTTTACAATTGTTTTTAATCGCTGACTTAAAAATGTTTAAAATAGACCCCGATGTTTAATAATAAAATAGAAAAAGATCAGCCGGATGTTGGCTGTCTTTCAAAGAGACTACATTAAATAAAATTCCGCCGGATATTCCAAAGTCGTTCGATTCAAAAGAATTCTGCTAGACACACTTCAATGGCCAAATGGACAAATGATTATTTTTGATCGATGGATACCGACTCCTCTCTGTTATTATAGAGTTAAATGCTCTTCGAGAAAAAACTGCTATTTGTATATTTTTAAACCCTGTATCAGGTAAACTGGGGTAGGTTATTGCTTATTACTCACATAAATATAACACTTCAGGTTTGTGAAAATTATTGTACAATAGGTCTATAATATTATTGAAAGACATTATTTTTTTACAATAAATAATGTATCAGTAAGGACTGACAACATTTTATATTGAAAAAATCATTAAATTATTCATAATTACGTGATATAGGTGACAAAAGTTATTTGAAAAATTCCTATTTATATTTGTAGTTTAATATGTAATTTATTTTGTAAAATTCTTTAATATTAATGTATAGACTGAGAATGATTTGAAAGAAGCACTAGTTTTGACGTAAAACAAAAACTATTCTTGGAAAATTTCAAATCATTTATTCATCTGTTACCTTGTCAAACTCTTTTACGCATAAAACTACTAAAAGTCTAGAAATATTATTTGTAATGAGCATAAGAAATAAACTGGCTTAAGACAGTGATAAAGATATTGACTGTGCTAAAGAAAAAATATATGTAAGTGAAATTAGATAAAAAATTTGCAGAACTGCAAAACCAGAAGTTGTCAAAATTAAAACGCAGTGTTATCACACTATGTATTAATTTAAAAATTATTTAAAGTGGGAATGAGAGAAAAACGGATACTTATCCCGTATTAAAAATAATCCGTAGCCGAAGTGTTAGTCGTATAATTTTGCTCCAAATTGGATACCAAAACGTCTAGTTCTAGTAGGGATATTGTATCGACAGTTAAACTGTTTGTCAGATTGAAAACGATACCGGGTATATAGCCAAGTGTGTACGCAGCAAAGTTGACATAATGCGAGTCAGAATAACTGACGGCCTGCACAATTAGCCATTGTAATTTGTCGGCTGGAGAAGTCTATTGTGAAAATGCACTTTTCGTTGCCCTTATATTATTGCATGCAGGGCAGAATCAAACAATTGATAAAATATGTTTTCAAGAACAATTCGCCAGCTAAAAGATTATAGCTTTTTTTGATAATTTTTCTGAATTTTGATACGTTGACTGTTTATTTTCGAAGACGGTAATTTGTGATGGCTCGTATTTATTCAATTACATTGTACAATTATTCAATTACATTGTATTGTACAATTATTCGATTTAAATGTACAGATTTAAGTAATAACAAAGAAGCCTCTTCGGACGCAGTTTTAATTTATTGAAACATTATTTTTTCGATATTCATGATAATCTAATACATTTTTTTATTCCTTTTTTTCTAATGAAGTATCAACATACTGATTATGATTTATTTTATATAATAGAGTTATTTAAGTATTTTTTAAACATATTTTTGTGATACCAGCTAGGGTATCCAATCCCGGAGCCTTTTTCCAATCCCGGGATTTCGGGATTGATAAATTTTCAATCCCGGGATTGAGATAAATTTACCGAGGAATTTGAAATCTCCGATTTGGTATACTTTTTCCCCGAATTCTCACAAAACCTCGTTTTTTTTTTTTTTAGCTCATCGAGGAATTTGGTATACTTTTTCCCTGAATTCTCACAAAACCTCGTTTTTTTTTTGTTAGCTCACCGAGGAATTTGAAATCCTCAATTTGGTATACTTTTTCCCCGAATTCTCACAAAACCTCGTTTTTTTTTTTTTTTTTAGCTCACCGAGGAATTTGAATCGACAATTTGCCAATTTCATCTCACTTTTCGAGATTTACTCCAAATTTCTCAATCCCGAAATCCCGGGATCGCAACCATGTCAATCCCGGAATTTCGGGATCAGAAAATTGAACGGGATCCCGAATCCCGGGATTGGATGCCCTAATACCAGCATTTGGATTTGTAATTCCGATTTCTAAATCAAAAATTTAGGTCTTAATATATTTGTTCGGTATTGATATTATATAGTCAATTCAAACATTTTAGATTGATTTAATTGTCGAAAATATTACAATCTTATGATGATACGAAAAAGTATTTTCTATTAATAAAACTGTTTTCAGTATATTACAGTAATGGTGTACATGCATATGTTTGTTAATAAATAAAAAAATCTAATCGATATACTTTACTTTCAATATTGTCATAGTCATCCAAAATTAGTAAGCATACGATTTTTAAATATAAAATATAATAATTCCTCCCTGTTTGAAACATAATTGTGTGAGTACGTGCGGGCAGCATTTAAAACCATCCACCCCTCTGATTCCCGGCATATGGAAAGGTATAAAATCCCCGCTTCTACGCAAAGGGAGGAGGTTGAGGCTTTTGTCCCCATAATAGGCTTAATAACATCGTCAACATGCCGTAAAAATAACTTTACTTAAATACCCTAAATCAGCTGTATCAATGTCCCTTACAAATACCTTGCATAACCTCTGAGGGCCGGATTTTTTTACTATTGATTATTTTATAATTTTTTTAATAATGGTAATTTTAATAACCATAGCAGTTAGTTTTGATAGTGGAAAAAATTGAGATAATTATTCCATAGTATTACATGGTTATGTTTCGATACAAGTTTTATTAATATCATATTTTGACAAATCTGGAATTTTTATGTGTACTTTTTTGGTCTAACAAGTACTTAAAATATTATATATTCAGCCGATATCTATTAACGTAGGTATCAACTCAATTCTCATTCCATAAAAGTATTTAAAAAATGCGACAATTTTTTTATAGTTCATAATTTATATTGCTATCATTGTTAATAATAAAATCTTTTTCACAATATTTTTTTTCTATTGATACGGCAGTTGCTTCTGTATTAAAAAAAGTTATAAACATCATTTACATATAGATGTATATTTATAAAAGTATTTTTATTCCATATCCGCTCTCAATGTGAAGCATATAGATTCTTATTGTAGTTTGAATCGACAAATATTTTTTAAGATAACTGCTATTTACTCGGTTTCTCAAGCTCTATTTTTTTCGAATAGAGTAGGCATAGAAGGATACGACTAATCGCTCTCGCATTGAAATTTTTGAAAAAAAAGCCCGTATGGGATACGAGCGCGTGATTCCACAACCGAAGGCAACAAAGGCAACAGCCCGATCACTCACACGATTTTTTTTTATCATTTATATATGTAGTTGACCCAAAAAAACGTATATCTTAAAATTATTAATTATCAATGTTATTTTTAATATAAAATACTGCGTGGTTTCTAATAGGTTTAGTATGTACCTTTAACTTCATTGTATCCATGTCAATTACACACATATGCATTATTCACACATTTAAACATCCAAAAGTCACACTAAAAACCTATTCAAAATTTCATTGAATAGGGAATTTCAGATTTACGGAATTATAAACGAGGGATTATTACAAAAATAGCAATTTCGAAAACCTTTAGAGCAGTCTTTTAGATAAATGGCTTATAGATTAACTTTTTCATTCAAAACTGTTTTCCAATCAAGTGGTATTACGATTGGTAGTGCTATTTTGATGGAAAAAAAAACTGACAGATAAAATCTAGCCAATTATAAATTTAGGCCACATTAGAAGCTTATTCCTAGCTTTGAATATTGCATAGTGACAACACATACCTACCCAAAGTGAATTTAAAAATACATTACTTATTTAAAAAAAAAAAACATATGTTTCCTTTCCAACGGTCATTTTTAATCTTAATTACTTGCATATTTTTTAAAACGTTTTTTTAAATTCCTAACTTTACTGATTGATAAACTCTACATATAACTTGCTGGTCATTGAAAATTTCCTTAATGGATAATGTTAAATTGTTGATTAGAAGATTTGATCTCCTGACCGTGCAATTGAATATAACGAGTATCCGCTTATTGGCGACTCCCGCAAATTTGGTATAGTAAAAAAATAACACACTTTTTGTACTTACCTTTTAATTGAAATCAAGACCACTTTCGCGCATTATTAATTTTCTGGTAAAATATAAATCAATAGGAAGTTATTTATACAAAAAAAAGAAACTTATAACAAACTATATATCGATTTATATTTCTATCAGTTGATAATCTTGCGATGAGCGAAATCGGTTCTGATTTTTCTTGAACTCACGTCTATTCCACTCTTAATCGGTAAAGTCATTTTTATGCATCACAAAAATCCATACCTTTGAACAGAAATCCAGTGAAAAAATGCTGTTCATACTGGGAGTCGAATCCTTTAAGATCCGTCAGATGAGCCAACGACGTTGATCAGTACACCACGAACCTGGCATTAATCAATAATGTGAAACTATTCCAAAAAGTTTTGTAACGCTTCTTCACCAATAATTAACAGTTATTCCTTAAAAGTAATGTATCGTAGATAAATAATTTGTTTGTGCTATTTAATTTAAATTTGAATAATTTAATTTCACTAAAAGATGACGAGTTATTAATTTTAAAGCTTTCTTATCGGCTCACACTCATTTAAAATTTGAATGTAATATTATAATGTAGATGAAAATATTTGAATACTATAATAACGTACAACATAATTCATATCAAATAAAATTTATTACCGATCTTTTACAAACAAGATTTCATGCAATCACACAATCATAAACTCCCTTTTATCATTATTTGTCAACAAATTTATTTTCTTTATATTGAATCTATTCACGCTGCCGTCCTTTTTTGTCACATAACTCAAAACGATATGACATGTTCCCTTCTCTTTCGTGTGCTATTTGTAAGGTCCCGTCCTATTCTTCTCCCGAAATGTTAGTTCGATTGTTATTCCCAAACTCCGGATATATTTCACGAAGATTATAAAGTCAGAATTTTCTTGTGGAAGAGAAAAATAAATAAATATGCGGAACGAATTCGATTTGTCGGATGACGGCACATAACCCAGGCGATACTGATTTGTCTTTCAATTGTCATACGTATTGAATCAATTTTAATAGGAAGTAATTTATGACAATAATTATTCAAAAATGGAATTTGAAATTTATTTATGCTTGGCGCGTTTACTTATATTTGGAAGTATCAAAACAAACGAATTGAGAAGCCAATTGGAATGACTTGATTATTCACAAAGATGTCTTTGTTGCGGAAAGATCATTGGCGGATTATTCCATAAGCGCAAGAGGCGCGCGCTTGGGGCCTCCGAATCTTGGGGGCCTCAAAGATAGCATATATTATATCAAACCTTTATTTTACGAAGAAGTTTGCAGCACTTTTATGTTATTCGAAAAGCAGGGCCTCCAAAATTTATTGCGCCTGGTGGCTCCAAAGTGCTTAATCCGCCACTGGGAAAGATAATAATAATACGGTGCAATATCTTTTTTAATTAATAAAGGCGTACCTCGGTTTAAGACCGCGAATGGGTACGAGTTGTTGGGTCCCATGGCGCAGCGGTTTGCGTTGTTGGTTTCTGTGCCGAATCTCACGGTTTCTAGTCTCAATATGAACAGAATTTTTTTCGGTCGATTTCTGTTCGAAGACATGAGTGTTTTTTATGTCTAAAATATCCTCCCCTCCTACCCTCCCCGATCCTTTAATGACTGGGCGTAGCGAGAGCGATTAGTTAACTACTAGTCTTGTCCTAGCCTTATATTTCTTTCCCTACTACTACTCTCTTTGAAAAAAAGAGAGGTTGAGCGACTGACTAGCAAACAGTTCTCGAAGAAAACTTCTGTTGTGACACCTCCATTAGAAAACCACATACTCCATATTGGGAGTGGACATGGATAAAAAAATGAACGAACGTCTTACATTTTTACATTACCTCCCTCACATTATGAGCAGATAAAGTTTTAAAGTTTTCCGAATGAAAAATAAACATTAAATTACGAGATTTTAAATATTTTTTCAAATAATACCCCCTCCCCTCCTTGGTCACATTTCGTCATATAATCTTTTCACATTTTGTCACAAATTATTTAATATTTTTAAGTTTTCTTACAGATATATAAATATTTATTATTTTGTTATAGTATGTATTTTTTATGTTAAGGTATGGATATAGTAATTCAATAAAAATCTGGAGAACGTATGAAAATATCTACCCCAAGATAAGATAATTTGCAATACATACACATTTTCCTGAAACGTAGCTCCGTTTTAGCACGGGGTACACATGTACACCATTTATAGGTTGCATTGCCTTAAATAATAATAAAGCATAGGCACAATAAAAATAAAACTGTATAGTAACCAATATGCGATATTATTCCATAGTAGATAAAAACGGAACAAATTGATTTCTTTCCAGAAACAAAGAACCCTTTAAATAAATCCCTGTCAAATGACCAGTGATCTAAGGGTTGTCCGCTCCTTGACCGAAAATAAAAGACCAATATTTTATACTTAAGGGCTATTTCAACCCCTGTATTTGTTGCGGTAGATTGAACTGTTTTTAGAATTGATGGTCACCCTTTTATCAATAGGCGTCTGTAAAAAATGTTAACTCAACAGATTTTCAAACAACTAATCTTATGTCTTACTTGCTGTAATTATATCAATTTTCAATATTTTTTTCCGTCGATGTTAGGAAATCTAAAAGTGTACACATATTTTATTTAATGTTTATTTCTTTGGCCTTGTACAGTGCTGTGTAATAAAACAATCTAAGAATTAATCTATTTTATTTTGAGCACCCAACGTTTTACTCACTACCACTCATCGCTGCGTATCGAAACTCATCTTATAGGGCGTATTCTGCAGCGTGACAACGTTATGAAAGGTAAAAAATTTTGAGTAAACAATCAGAGAAAAAATTGGGCTTTGTTGCAAGACAGTAGTGTGGAAAGTTTAAGACTAACAGAAAATTTATCATAAAAAATCCGCAGAGAAACACAGGTAACTGATTGCGAGGAAAATGCGACATAAAATTGATCGCGGATATTGTTACCATGGGGAGCTTTTTACAACGGAATGATTTACAAAGTCTCGCTTGGTTAACGTATTCATTAAAACACTAAATACCTACTAAGTTGATATATTTTAATATTTAAAATATATCAAATATCAATGATCAAATAAAATACTTAAAATGTACAAAAAATTAAGATATATTTTTTAAATTTATTAATAAAGAAACTATATAATCAATTTTTTAAGCTGTAAACTATCAATACATAAAGATATTTTTATAAATGCTTAACACATGTATAAACGATTATTTTAACAGCGAATACAATATTTGGATTCCTTTAACTAGTTTTAAGCCAGATGAATATCAATTTGCATTATTAACCGCGTGGTTTTGAATTTTGTTCATTCTGTCAAAAGGCAGTCGCTAAATTGACAGTACATTTAAATTCCCCATATACTTGAATTTGGTCCAGGTGTGTTTTTTGTTGTCAGCAATTACTTTATGCCACCATTATTACGTGATTTTAAACTGCTACCACGTGATAACAAAGCCATTGTTAAATATGTCCGAGAAATGACACACAAAGAAACCGTTTCGATCTGTCCGTATATTGAATCGTTTGATTTTACAAAACTAGCTATGATGTTAAATTTTAAATCGAAGATTCAAAAGATACATAAAAGTGTGTAATTTGAACATATATTTTGATTTTTACAAACTTTATATTGTTTAATATTTTTTATCAAACAACCTGAAATAGTTCAACAGTAGTAATATGACCAGTAAGTATTATACATATGTTATATATATATACATTTACTTAACTCTCGCGGCTCGGAGACTAGAAAAATACTTCTGTGCCGATGGGGGTTGTTTAGGTAGCCCAGTGGTTTCCTCATTATTGGCCTTATTCTTATGAATTTCAAAAAAAAAAATAGTCTAAGGGCTTTAAAATATCTCTTTGTATCATTACTCTTTTTTTTTATAAAAATCCGTGTTTTTTTAATAAATAAACATATTTTAAGTTGCGCGTAAAAAAGACGTCATTCCAATACAAATATAAATTTGCAACTGACGCGTTCAGCGCAGTTATCTTACAAACGATCGCTGGTAAGCGGGCGCTTATCTCGTTATCGCATACTCGCGTTATCTCATATTTATATAAACTACAAAAGGTCCAAAAAACTATGATATAAGAATACTTTAATTATAAACATTGTATAACCCATATTAAAATAGATATTTAAGAAAATGGGGGTATTGGGGTCGCATTTCTTAGAATAAGCTTAGAACCGGAAAAGTTAACTAAGCGGTGAGTAATTTAAGCTAAACAAAAATACTGTCAAAAACCATTTAGTGACCGCTTTGACAAATATTTATTTTCCTCTTGATAAATTACTTGGAGGATGTTTGTCAGGTCTTTAGCGCATGTTTGTAGGCTTCCATGATGGATCTCGGGCTTAAGCTCCAGTCTGAATATCATTTTTAAGCGATCAATGTTCGAAGGCATGGATGTTTGTGACATCTAAAAATGTTCTCCCACCTCTTAAAATAACGGGTCGTTGCGAGAGCGATTAGTTAATCGTTAGTCCTATTCCAGACCTATCCTTCTTTCCCTACTCTCTTTGCAAATGAGAGGTTAAGCCACTGAGTAACGAGTAGTTCTCAAATTGCTAATTACAAAACATTATGATAGTATCTAACCATTTATTCTCTGTACATGCCGACTTAAAAATCATATTATATTAGCTAAAATCAAAACTATTTAAAGTTGCTTTTGGTAACTTGTACAGGATAGCTTATGATATGATTGCAATTTTGAAATAATATTAAAGATAAATGAAAATTTTTAATACACATTTTTTAAGTCAGATGCCCTGGTATTCAGCGTGTTTACCAAAAGAATCCAACCACGCGAAAAATTTTGTAACGCATTTTAATTCATCTCGGATAACCTTTTCTTGCTTTTTTCTAACTAATGTATACCCATTAGAAGAGCATCCGATACTACAATATAGTTAATATGATCCATAATATATTCTTCACAGGTTAATTAATTAATGTTTTTCAGCTAATTGAAATTTTAAAAAAGTGCAATCAGAAAGTAAGCCGAAAGATCGTTTACATGTTAATTAAAATATTATTAAATTTATATTTGTAAACTAGTAGAAACAAAATCATTATCTTTTTTTTTGATTGATTCGCCAGCTTCATAGCCGAAATAAGACTTCACTACAGCATTAAAATCAATAAATCTTTTCGGTAACTTAAATGGTTGAGTGGTCAACGTCATTGGCTTCGGCTTCGGATGTAAAAGTTCGAATCCCAGTAAAAACATTTTTTATTGATTTTTCAATCGATTTATAGATTTTCGATCGAAGGAATTAAATTCCCTCTCACCAATCTTACCCTAAAAATGGGTTGAAGTGAGAGTGATTAGTTAACCAATAATCCTGTCGTAGCTCTATCCTTGTCGGTTCCTACTTTTTTTTTTAGAAAATGAGAAATTTAGTAACTGAGTAATAAACAGTTCTTGTAGAAACATTTTTGCTAAGATAAACTTCATTAGAAGTCTATATGCCTCACATTGGAAGTGAACATGTTAAAAAAATAACAACTTAATTTGTTGAGTGTTTCGCTTTATTGGGAAGCATTCTCGAAATAAATGTACCGTAAAAATATATTTATATTATAAATTACATATTAATTAATGAATATAAAATATAATAAAAAGGCGCCCTACAAAAATATGTTCACTGGGAAATAAATTTAAGCTAAGCAACTTTTCAAAAATGTCATTAAATAAGAAATTACAGCCATCAAGATTTATGCAGTGTTAAAAAGAAATCTAGGATAATCAATTATCAGCCTGTATAATTGACGTGATTGAGTATTCCTAGATATTTTTTATTAATACTATGGTTACTTTATTTTAAATAAATATTCTTTGAAGAAATATTATAATTTCATTTAGTCAAGTTTACACAATTTCACATAGGTACGTAAATGAATAAATTATTACAATATGTTTCCAACAAAAAAATGACAATCTAAGTGTGTGTTAACATTACTAAATTTTTAGTGCCATATCTGCACGTATTGTATAATATTCAATATCGTGAAATTTATGATATGGTACCTCTTAATTATATCAGCTTATGATCAGGTTTACCATTCTCTGGTGTTTACTGTTGCATTGTATGCATAACATTCCTAAATACAGATTATCATTCATGATGCCATGCAATTTGAACTAAGTAATGTTTATATCAATAACATGTATTGTATTAATTTTTATATAAATATAAAAATACAGATTTTGTAGACAGTAAGTTCTGAATAAGTTGCTATTTAATCTGCAATTGCGTGGAAAAAATAATGAGTGAGAATGATAGTTAATTTAATCTTTGCTTTTATTTCTGCGTTAACAGTCATGTAAATGTGCTTAAATCATTAATTTTTTTCATTTAAAACAAATACTTTCACGGGTTCGTGTCCTCGTACTGACAGTATTTTTACGATCGATTTTTGTTTGTAGGCATGGGTGTTTGTGTGCTATTCCCTCCCACTCTTCCGATCCATCAATAACCTGGTGTAAGGAGAGTGGTTAATTAATTATTTGTCCGGTCCTAGCCTTGTCCTTCTATCCCTATTATGCTCTTTATAAAAAAAAGGTTGAGCGACTGAGTAACAAATAGTTTTCGTAGAAAAACTTTTAAGGTACCTCTGTTAGAAGGCCATATGCTCCACATTGGGAGCGGACATGAATTTAAAACAAAAACTGGTTTTTATTTGTTATGCTATTGTTCAAGAAGCTTTACTATCGAATCAAAATTCATTTATTAGCAGAACTTCACTAATATATTCTAAGCATTGATTTTTATTTTAGATTTTGTATAAAAGTAAAATAATACTAAAGCAGATACGTCATCACACCATTCACACAGTCATATATGACCATGGCGAAGCTGTTTTGTCCATAAATATATATTTTAAGTATGTATAGCATATCTAGAACACTTTTTAGGAAAAAAAAATCAGTGCAATATACTGCATTAAAAATAATACAAGTATATGATTAAGTTACACTTAGTTTGTTGAATAACTCATAAATTTTATCGATTTGCAAGAAGACGTGGACATTTTAGATGTAACTCTGAAATATTCATTAGACAAACATTTTAAAATACATTTTTTAACAAAACATATATTTTTGTTTTTTGTACATACATATTTATAGTTGCAACGTCTAATGTTTGATTATATTTCTAATTTAAATATCCAAACTAAACTTAAGCCCTTATTCTAGGGTAACCTGATTGCACACCGAATTATTCTAATTTATGCATCATCATTAAGTATCTACTATTGCAGCTTAAATGCAATTCACACAGAATTAGATTGGTTTCAGAATAAAATATAGCACATTTTCAAAAGAAAATCATACCGTGCCAAACGAAAAGACATTGAGAATAAAAATTAAAAGCGTTTATAGTTTTTTCTTGATGTCTTAATATTTAAAAGATTTTTGTAATAATACTAATATTTACCTTAGTTAGAATATAAGACTAACAAACTTATAAAATCAATAAATATAACTAATAATGATTTCACAATGTGACGAATACAAAATGACTGCATGGTATGGTAAAAAATATGGTATATACATATAACTTTGTAATATTGATTTTAAACGAACAATAATCTAGTAACACTTGATAACACAATTAGTATTACAACGATGTCATAAATTATGTTTTATATTGAAGAAAAAAAAATTGCAAACTACCACCGAGTACATGAATAATACAAAATCAGTTTAAATGTTCACTTAACTCTATTTTAACCATTGATATGGTATATCTTATAAATATGAAACCCTTGATTATTTTGTAGCAGAGAATAATGAAAACTTTCAATGTTTCAGATCATGTCTTAATCAGATACTGAGGATTATGAATTTTGACTATGTGAGAAATTAAGAACGTAGATAACAGACTGTTTTTGTAAAAAAGACATTTTGTCTGCACAAAGTTTATCCTTGAAAATGTTATAACTGACACAGGCGGGTGCATTTTCAGTTCTCACTAGTGAGATTCTAGCGTCCTGAAACATCGTAATGTGCTCTACAAAGGATGCGATGAATACAACTAAAACATGCTGACGTGACGAAAAAGACAACAAAGCAATTGGAAGGTTACAAAGATTACTGAAGCGACGTGTATTAGTCATATTTTCTACACAGGAAGCGAATATATACTGTTAACATTTCGTTGTGAATTAAACATCAAAAACTATAGGTATTGAATTCGTAATTTTCCCTGGGACGTATTTTAAAGCTTCCATTCAAATTATATCGTCAGACAAATTATTATTTAACGTTATAATGTAAAAGTCAATGGTACATATCGATAACAACTCCAATTGGCACCATTTTAAAATATCGTCCACTATTTCAGTTGGTGACAATTCGTCCCTGGGCACCGCTTGTACATCAAGCTGCCGGATTAACTGCCCTGTTGTTAATTTGATCAGGGGCCCTAGATTGGGCACCTAAATCAACCTATATCAGGCAGATAAGTAGATACTACTGGCTGGACGCGAAGCTGGGCAAAGCTAAAGTGGCAAATTGTACTTTTTATAATGTATATGCCCAATCATTTAGTATTTTATGGGATGCTACCGTTACATACATCAACATGAATATCGTGATTGCATCTAAACGAATTATAATTAATAGTACCGTATGTTTATAATTATTATTAGTCTATGAAGATGGCTCATAGAAGGTATACGCTTTCAATTATAATTACAATCAATGGGTGATACTAGAGACGTATTTATTTTATATTTAAAAAAAAAAGTAAATAAATACAGATTTATGGCAGTTAATATTAAAAGTCTCTTCAAAAAATTACCAAAAAAAATGACAACTCGAGCAGTAAAATAATATAAAAAAGAACTTTCCTCAAATAGGGTTATAGGCTGTCTTCGTAAAACAATACGATACGTATAGGGCTTCCAATTAACCGGACATTTAAGCTAACCGGTTTTCGGTTTTTTTCAAATAAATAAACCGGGTAACCGGTTTAAACCGGATTTATTTTCAAAAAACCAATTTTAGTACCGCACTAACCAATGTTTCAAAAAAAAGTATTTTGATTACTTAAAAACAGTCAATTAGTGCATACAATTAGAAAGTAGATAAAATATCGCTTTTTTCGTTCGGAAGGTTCACTTGTTTTATTATCATTAATATTATGAGAATCCTTTCGTATTACAGCTATTTGATTGAAAGCAGTATAGTTTTCCATGATTTCGGCAACATACTTGTTATTAATATGGCACAGAAATTAGACAATTGCACAGTACAATACTTTATTATATTGTACTTCTTATAATACTATTATTATATACAAAATTTTTAAATATTTATAATCTACAAATGAATAATTTAATAAAAGCTTGTGGTGCTCAAACCAGAAAAAGATTTTTTAATTAACCCGGTTAACCGTCCAAAATAAACCGGATTTCGTTTTTTTTGAAACACCCGAAAAACCGGTTAACCGGTTTCGGTTTAAACCGGTTTGGAAGCCCTAGATACGTATATAACAATTTATAATATTAATATTAGTGGTAGTTTTTGATTTTCTTCAATACGTAATACTTACGTGTATTTATGATTTAAAATGTATAATGATAATGACGGCGCATTCAAATTGTATAATAAAGTTCCATCTAGCACAGTGATGCACAAACCGCATGTGGCCCTTTTTAAATTTCGTGGCGGCCCTTGAATCTTTTTCTCAAACATATTTCTTCACGTAAAACATTTATTTAATAAAAGTAAGCAAGCTTTATCTTCAATGAAGGAGAATAAAACGCTTCATAGAAACTGGCTTACAAATAGTATGTCATTTTTTTAAAAAAAAAGGTAAAAATTAACAAAGACCAAGATCTTATTAACTTTTGAATTACATAACATAAATGAAACATAAATATTTCACGATGAAAAGATTTTTAATAAGTAAGTAAATACTCATAATCTTTTTTTTTGCGTGGCTTATTTATGTTCATGTTTTCGAAATAACACGGTCAAAATAATATAATGGAACCTATCATTCATTTATCTAAATTCACTTGATCTTTTTTTTATACGGTTTTTTTTAATGCTGTTTAATACATGGAACGTACATATGCTACTTGTAAAAAAGAATTGAGCGTACTTTAGATCATTTTTTTCTTTGCGGCCCGAACCCACGATATTTTTTTTTGTGCAGCCCGCTAGAAGGAAAAGGTTGTGCATCACTGATCTAGCACCATCAGTTGATTTCATAGACTAAGAATGTATATTATTACCTGCTAATTTAATTCTGATGTATATGTTATTTATTATTTGTTGCATTGTGTTATCTTGCTGAAAAGAGTTTTGTCTTGACAATCAAGTTGATTCATTTAAGTAAAACTGAAGATTTTTTTTCAATTTATATTTAAGATATTAGACTGTCTGTGATTGTGACGAATTGATTTCGAGTGAATGAAATATTCTTATAGAGATTATCTCGTATAATATTACAAAAATCAAAATATTTGGCTCTTTAAGAATTTATAAGATATAAATATGCTATATTTGTAAATATAAAAATACAAAATTTTGGAAATCTTGAGGTTTTACATCTTTTTAAAAAAAACATATTTCTTGACAATTTCATATTGAAAATGACTGCAGAGCCAAATAGGTCAGAAATATTGACTTATATAGATACATAAAAATATTCATACCTCTAAAATGACTAACGATTTCATAGATTAACATTCAATTATAATTGAAAAAAAGGCAGTGATAATGATGAAGATCGAAATTCAAAGTGAGGGTTGAACAACCTTAGTAATAAAAATAATCCTGTATGTAAAAAAGGTAGCATATTAATCCTACGAAACACATTTATAATGGTGCCTACTTCAATAAGTAATAATATTTTTTGTTGAATTTTTAAATGCAAAGCATTCAATAACAATATTACGAGTCATAAATGATTTAGTAAAAAAGTGTTTGGCTACCTGTAATTATATTAATGATCGGATTTAATCAAAACCAGTTTTCTTTGTACAGATCATAATTTGACCCTAATGATGTTTACCACACAACATGAGTAAGAGAAATCATTCGTTTTCGGCATAATGCAACACACTTTTTACCAATCAAAGATAGTGAATACATAAATATTAATTCAGTTATTTTATCTTGGATATTTTTTTATATTGTGCTTTTAATTTAGTTTGAAAAACTGGCTTTTAAAACCCGGTTTTCTACTTGATGACATACATAGTTTCATACATTTTTTTAAACAAAAAGTTGATATTTTTACCTGAAACGAATTTTCTAGTTTAATACATAAATGAATGCGCTGAAAATATTTTATTTAACTTTACTAAAAAAATATTTTTCTTGAGCACGTCCACTGAGACTTAAGCAATGAAAATAGTTCACCTTCGAATAGAAGCAACGATCAAAAAAATGTATTTTTTGACAGTGCTTATAATAAATGTATTTTGCTTAAAAAAATAAACTTTTTTTTCACTATTTTCATTGATTTATCATTTTTTTAAATGTTCGGTAAATGTATTAAGCCGAGTATTAGGAAATATTACAATTTAAAAAAAATATTTTCAAAAGTTGGTTTTTGTATACGCCGAAGGTTTTTTGTTAAAAACCCATTTCCGCTCCTAATGTGGAGCATATGGCCTTCTAATGGAGATATCTCAACAGAAGTTTTTATAAGAGAACTGTTTGTTACTCAGTTGCTCAACCTCTCTTTTTTAAAATAGAGTAATAGGGATAAAAGGACAAGGCTAAGACAGGACTAGTGGTTAACTAATCGCGTATCATTTATTAAATGATCACAAGTGGTGAGAGGGAAATTTTAAACATCACAAACACACTTGCCTTCAAACAGAAAAGATCGAAAAAATGCTGTCAGAACTGGGACCCGAACCCGTGAAACCCCGAACGGAAGTCCACAACGCTAACCGCTGCGCAATAGGACTTGGTTTTTTATACACACTTTAAACACAAGTTAGTTTAATTGATACGATTTTTTTTACAATTTTATTTTTGTAAGTAAAAATAAATGGTTGTATTTAAGTATACCATAAGTATAATACTATATTGGTAAAATTGTCTATCTACAAACAAAACTGTTTATTAGATCAAATTGAGAGTCATTGGTCGAACTTTAATGAATATAAGAAGTTGTGTTGGTGTATTAAGATCTAGAATAATTGTATATAGTAACTAAATTATAGTGTTTATTTTAAGTCTTTATTTGCTTTATCAAAGAAAAGTAGCGATAAATTATACCAAAACGTATTGTTTCGTACTTAAAATTTGAAAAGCAATATTTATTCCTACTGCTTCAGAGCTTAAATAATGACTAAAATCATATTTCATGGTTTTTATATAGCACTTTATCGTTTTGATAACCAGGTATCTTCAACATATTTGCTTTATTTATATACTATCATTTGTATAAAAAAATATTGCAGTCAGATCAGCATTGCAAAACTTTTTTGATAATCTTTCCATTGTATGTAAATAGTTCTACTTTAAAATAGTATTATTGAAAATTTTATATAAATTATATGTCTTCAATACATCTGTAAATGTGTTATTTTTAGATATATTTTGAAAGTAGTATCAAACAAGAGATGCGCGAATGCATTTGATTACAAAAATGTAAATTGCTAATGATGTCACTAACGACACAGGTTTCAGCTTTCAGCAACTTCAGGCATTCAAGTGCACGAATAAATTGATGCTTGGGAAATTCTTACGTGATTACTTTGATTGAACTTTATTTAAGTCAAACCATTGCTTCCAGATTGCATATATATAGCTTAAATAAGTGAGAAAAAAATGTATTTTTACATATACACGACACAACAATCTTATTAAAGAAAAATATTGTTTAATTATGATATTAATATATAAAATGTCATAAAATTTAATAGTATGATGCATTAAATAGCAAGTATAGTACGTTAAATCTTTAATTGAACGTTCATAATATGCCGCGCATTTATTTGTTTGGTCTATTTCTTTATTGATTTTCCGCTTTTCTTAAGGGAATATTGACGATAATTATTTTCATTTTTAAGAAGACGCAAGATTCAAAGGCAATTAGGGCTTATACAAAAACCGACATTTGAAAAAACCGGTTTTCAAATGTCAATATTGTTCCAAAACCGGTTTTATCTGGTTTTTGAAGTTTTACAAAAAATGGATTATTCAATAAAAATATAGAGAAAAGGTTATTTTTTTAATATTTTTTGTTTACATGCATAATAATACAAAATAAATTATTTGGTGTTCCTCCTCAGAAAATATGATTTAAGAAAACGCAAAGCGTCCACTGATCGTTTTGTAACAAAATGTCCTGATATCGAAAATACCCTTTCGCCGGGTAAAGATATGGGGCATATGGTCTTTAACCCATCAAATAAAAGATCCAAATTTTCTGTCCTTTTGTTTATAGACTCGTTTATTGAAAATTCGGCACAATCGGTTATAAAGTTGAAAAACCGGTTTTACAAAAACGACAAGCCCTAAAGGCAATGTTATAATTTAATCGGTGTTTTCAGTCGATACATGTAGGATAAGTTTTGAATATAATATAAAATGTCGCTCGATGTAAAAACCCTACATGTTTTTTCACCTCTGTTATAAGCTGAAAAAATAAAACATAAAAGCCGAACCGAGGCAGTTATTAAGAAGTATTATTAAACAAGGTGCTACCGCACGATTTTTCTGCCAGTTAGCGACTTAAGTCGGTAACACTTTAAATTACTAGCAAATGATATTATTTTTTAAGTAATAAAAGCACACCTACGTCCTACCTTCAAAACACGACTGGCCACAAAAACGACGCGCAGCACAACACACAATAATAAAATGAATAAAAAAAATGGTATGAATTAAGTCCGGAGTTTTATTAATATCGAATAAAGGATGATGTTCAGTGTGAAATATCGGGAGATGAAAAAGTCGGTAATGATGAGTAATGTATTTATTATGATCACACATGGTAGCTGAATCAGTATTGGGCTTATGAATTCGTTGTTTCGTTTAACAGTGGCGTCGTCAGCTTATTTATACGGATATGATAATAACACCACATTTTATTAAGGTACTGAAAATTTATAGCAATCTTACAAACGCATATTAGGGCATCGTGACATCAGCGCAATCTGACCATTTATATTAAAGCATAGTTTCTCAAGCTTTTTGAGTCTCATAATTTTTCCGTGGCTTCCATACCCGTAATTCAAAGATCCAAATCCATAATTTAATATAATTTTTAACTCAATCAACTTATTTTTATACTTTAAAAAGTTGGAATTTAATTATTTAAAATTCTTACAACTTAAAAATTTACGGATTTCCCAAAATGAAAAAATGCAGGACCTTTCATTTAATTTCAAAAAAAAATTCTCACTGCTCGATTTTCAAAACCTGGGTATTTACGGATTTTCCAAAATGAACAATTTCTATTAACTGTCATTATGGTGCCATTGCTCTCTCAAAACTATGCTGTGGCTCCTCTAAAATAGTATTTCCTCTGTGTCCTCCTTGAAACATGTTGTGGACCACAGTTGAGAAACCCTAGATTAGATCACGGACTTGCAGCAAGACAATGCTGCCAAACGTAATCTATTCTTGATATATTGTTAACGTAATCTGTTACTGATATATAAAATAATATAACACTTGCAATATTGTAGACGCCATTTCAATAAATACATTTTTTTGTTAATCTTGAAACAATATTTTTTAATGTCTCAAATTTACCTCAAGCCCACCCGATTTTTTTAAAAAGCTATAATTATTAACTAGCTTCTTTTAAAAAAAGAGAGCTTGGGCAACAGAGTAACAAGCAGATTTAAGTAACTAGTAGATCTCATAAAAAATAGGTAAACTTCAATAGGAGTCCATATGCTCTACATTGGGTGCGGACATGGAAATGAAAGGTCGTTATTTCCAGGTTTAACTGTATCAAAATTTCAAAGAAAAGATAATAGCTTAATACACGTTGTCATTACTTTCATTGATGCTGAAGAATTGAATTATTTATACAAAAAGGTAAACTGTATTAAATGTACACCACTGCTGACATATAAATGCATTGCTTCGTTCATCGGCCGTCAGAGGGTAATACAGTAGCAACGTTGGGTTTGCTTCTCAGGTAGCCGTGATCACAACCGCTCGCTGTCTTGTTTGTATGCTCACCTCAGATTACTTCACAGCCTTCTCGAAAGTTAGAAAATGATTATGACCAAAAAAACTTAATTGCGAGACTGAAAACTAATGTGCAAAAGCATTTGCACCATATATTGAGCTCATATCTTTAAAACATAATATGCATTAAGGACACCAACACATCGCGACCCGAGTACTACAAGGTTCTATGTGAAAAATTTTAACGAAAAAATACTAAAAATTTATATTAATAATGGTACTTGAAAGACTGCTGTATTGTTACTTCTGTTTCGTCAAAAATTTTCACATAGAACCTTGTAGTACCAGGGTCGCGGCATGTTATTTAAACATTTTTAACATATATTACAGATCATAAGGACGCATCTCACCCCCCCCCCAGTGGCGGTTTATCCCAAAAAACGAACCAGGCGCGCTTGGGGCCTCTAATTTTTGGGGGCTCAAAATAACATACGTATGTTCCATAAAATCTATATAAAAAATTAATTCAGTTTCAGTTCAATATAAATTAGATTGCGCCTAGGGCCTCCCAATTGCTTAATCCGCCACTGCGCTATATCGCCACCTCAATATTAGGTAACATGATTTTCCAAGTTTTTTAAAATATGTATTAAATATGATCTCCCATTTTCTTAGACAAAATTCAATTGAAAATTGATAATTGTTCCCAGTTACCTATACAAAACTACATTTTTTAGTTATTAAAACTCAAGTGTGCGTTAATTAAAAAAAGTAAAAATATATATTTTATTAACAATAATCACATTGTAGTAATTAATTATTTACCAATATTAGTAGAACCTCGATCTATCTTTCTCGCAGCCATCGTTGATCTACATTTGTCACTATTTTTCATTGTTCCGATCTTGACTGTGAATCATACAGAACATTTGTCGTTTTTAACGCAATAGTCGTTTTTTCAGGGAGCCCTTAAAAAACATTTTTGAAAAACGATCTACGATCTACCGATTGTACATAATTTAATTTAACATTTAACTTTTTTAACAAAAAACTTTAACCAAGTTTTTAGATACCATATCTGTATTTAGGTATTATAAATAAAACATATCCTCGAGTAACATTAATCTAACTATTATTATATTTGGTAACCAGGCACCACACTGTATCGATTAAATAATTCATATCCATCGCCATGAGCGCAAAATTATAAAGTAAGAGTATATATAATCAATATTTTTTTTAAGTTATATTAGAAACTTATTAGGCTAAACTTTGTGATATTATAAACACCCTATTGTTGGTCATTTATTATTTTTTATATTCGTACAAACTACACTGCGCACAATGCAGCAGGATGTCTCAGCGTTTTATCAGGTTGTTCACAATGGAGTCTGGCTGGCTACTGTGGCTGAGCTGGCCGGCGTCAGCCGTACCTCGTGCGATGACCAAGGAGTGGATGATTCGCCGAAGAAGATGCACGCTGTCCAAAACGCTGTGCATTTCCATATGTCGCTACATGGGAGCACCTGTGACTTGCTTGTTGTACGATGAATCTCAAATATTTTGCGTGCTTGGTTACATATAGTTTTTTTTTATTTATCGAGTAAAAAGAGTAAAAAATAATGAATGACGTCACATGGTTTTGAAAATACTACCCTCCTCACATTTCCCCATTGTCACGAAAACGATTTCCCGGTAAAAAAAAATATGCTTATAAAACTTCCAAAAATTTCCAACTCCCGCTTTGATATGAAACATCAAATTGTAATAAATATAAGACCTCTTGAGGCTAGACGGCATATATGTACGACTCAAAATCACATGTTTATTTACCTAGAATAAGAAATCATAATTTTTGAGTTCCCTATACATTCTTATAAATTTTACATTCACTTAAAAAAATATTATAAAACTAGCAAAACTCATATTTATTGCACTACAATTTAGCTACTTAAAAAAAACAATAATTCTGCTTTGTAGTGATTTCGGCAAAATAAATGCATGAAAATTATTTGATTGATATCAAAATATCAAAAAAGGAAGAATTTAGTATGTCTTCCTCGTATGTTTTTATTCATGATTTTTTTTACGTCACAGTTGTCCCAATACGTAAGAATCAAAAATTAAAAACAAAATCTTTATTTCAATAAAGGATACACCACCGTGCATTAATTTTGCAGTAACGTATGTTTTGTGATATGCATTGTAAAGAAAATATACATCGACAATGCAATTTTGCAATCTCCATTACCATAATATTCTAACATATTTTTATATGCAATAATCTTACGATAAAGTTATTTAAAATAGCACACAAACCGCAGTCAACGGAGTGCTCTGTGATATATGACTAGGTATTACTTTTTTGGAACAGTTTACCGTTCGTTTAAAGACATTAGATTTATTCATTTCAACTTTAAATTTACTGTGAGACTTTATATTATTAGCCATGAAACAGTTTGAGAAATTTGATTAAGTGGTCGAAGGCTCCGTTGCTCAGAATATAGCCTTATTGGTACTCTGCGGGAAATACATTAACACATTAACTGGGATTAGCTCCCCTGTCCCTCCTAGCCTCCGCACACTCCTTCTTTTCTGCCTGGTCCAGCAAGCCAGTACTGCGCTACAGAATATGACTGTAACATCTTTTAATACAACATATTATAATATATATTATTTGTAACTTACATAAACGCAGTTTAATCAACTAAATAGTTTTCTAAGTTATGTATGTAAATTAATTGTTCTATTGTTGCAGTCTTAGCAAATTTCGACAGTGGAAATTTTGAGAAATAGTTAAAGAACTAAGTTTTTACTGGAAATTCCATAATTACATCAATTTGAAAAAAATATATATCAAGCTAGTTAAACTTACGGTTATTTAATAATTTTGAATTGGTTTTATTTTATATTTTTGTAGCGTTATACGGAGAGCGAGCAAACCACCATTATCAAATATAATAAAATGAGTGAATAGTTTCAATCAGTGAAAATGACATATCTAAAAAAGAAAAAATGATTATCGCTGTAATAATTAAAACATTTTTTTCTCAACCTTTAAAGTGAAAATAATAATTATCGAATTGTAGAAAAAATACAGGTTATACTTTACTAGTTATACAATTGAACAACATCTTATAAAATGTTACATTGCTCTTTGTCGTGTACATCAGTTATCTTTTATCATAATTCTTTTGCTTAACATCTATTTAATGATTCTTAAACAAAACGAGTTTTCATTCAATCGTGCTTGTTTTAATCAAATTTAAATTCAAATGGACAAAAATATGTTATTTTGCATTTAATATTATCTTTACAGTCATCTTTTTCATTGTTGAAGAGTTTACAATACGACACATCTTTTTACATTGTCAACAAGAATATTGTAGACATAAATAACGTTATTATTATATTGCCTAAATTATTGATAAAAAAATTCTTACATTCAAATAACTAAGCCGCGTTGTTACTAATTCTCGTCTAAAATTATTGCTGTACAAAATGTGCTAAGTTTTAATTGTGAGTTGTATCAGTTGTACATTCCAGTAACGATTTCATTACATCAAATAGTGATTAATGAATATGAAATGTTACAAACGCGTTTTGATTTTATTTTCTGGTAGCATGAGAATAAAACTGTAGACATATAAGATGTCTATAACTTTAAATGTAACAAATCATTATGGATTTAATGAGATGGGAATTTATAAAAATTCTTTCATAAGTTAGTGCAGTTATCTACACATTTAAATGACGATAAAAACACATTTATTTATCTAGAGAATTTTAAATTTTTACTTCATATTAAATCATTATACAATATTTTAATTAATGTTTTTTCCAGGCTAATGAATATTTTTATTTTAACAAATAAAAAGTCAATTACAGTTTAATTTATATTTATCGATTTTTGCTACCGATATTACGAACATGAATTTTATTTAAGTTTTGTTGAAATATATTTTTTATATCATAATTCCATATACATATTTCTTGAAAATTGTGAATCAGATGTGTTAAAACGATTGATTGCAAGCATGCGTGAAACAAATTATCAACTTTTCAAAATCTATTTTTAATAGTGACAAATACAGTACATCAGTGAAAAAAAAATGCAAACAGCTAATGAGTCAATCAAAAGTCTATGTTCATGTAAGTTTTTGCAAATAAGCCAACCACATAAGATAAACTTAATTTAAATAATAATAAATTCATTCAAGATCAACTCGAAGAGAAAAGACATCACTGACGCCCGAAGTAAATTATACTAAATTGAAGAAAATTAATTTAATATAATATTAAACTTGTCAGGAATTGAGCTCGAAGGATAAATATATTTAAGATTCTTCATAACCAGATATTATAATATGTTATTTTAGTATTTTTGTTGATTGGTATTAAGTCACAAGTCCTTAAATTTTCCTAGAGACAAAACATAACTGAATACAACCGTGTAAATTGATGGTATATTTTCAGATTATACTATTGATCTTTAAATTCATACTGTACTACGAAAGGTACAAACTATTGTTTATTATTTATTTGCAAAACTGAAGCTAATTTAAGCGTAGAATTTTATACACAGTGGTAAATTACATCATGCTTCCAATATTATAATAAATATTTTGGTGGCAAGAGGTTTGTGGTTCTATTCCGCAATCAAAGAAACGATGCCAGCTTTTTGGAAATCTTGATTTTACGCATTATTCAAATTCATTTTTAACTTTTAAAAAGTCGAATACATGCTTATTGATTATATACGGTAACATAATTTTGAATAAACAATATGCTGCAATTTATGTATGTTAAAACCATGTATTTTTATAAAAAGTATAACATCATGCATCAAAGGGTTAAGCATATAAAAAAACAAACATTTCTCGAGCATATATTTTAAGAATACAAAATCCTCAATAGGGTTTTTAAATTTTAATATGCTTCTGCTGCATTTTATGACTACGACTTTAGCCTTTAGAATCAAAAGTCAAAGAATTAACGATATTTTCATTTTTATTTTACTTAAATATTATATAGTATGGAGACCATACCTCTCCGTTGTAGGGTAGTTTTTAAAATCGAAAGACAAATAATTTGAAGACTGATCAGTATAGTCAATTACTTATATTAGCTGTAATGCCATTGCGCCAAATATTTTTTAATTGAAAGATCATACAAAATAACTTCGATGAGATTTTTTCATCACTCAAGCTCATCTCGAGAAGAATTGACATTATTAACGCCCATGTCTTAGATCTAAAATTTAAATTGAAAATGAATCTAAATTTGACATTGAATTTATCAGGACATGAAACCTGACTCGCCTAACCGGTAGAGTTAAGTTCTTACCAACTAAAATCACAGTGAGCAATAATATATAATGCATTTCAAATTTTATTCTTCATGAATAAAACTATGTTTAAAATTTCTAAGACTCTCTTTAAACTGTGAGTAGACAGACACTTTTAAATGTAAGTCAAAGATTATCATAATAGCGTAAAGTCTTGTCAATGAGGAAACTAGAATGTGTCACACGTCTTCTGACTCGATATTTGTTATCTTTACAATATGCATCACTTTCAAAATAAACTTCTTGACAAGGGATCTGTTAATCTCCGCTTTTAAGACATTTAGGACATCACGAAAACAGGTGTGTTATATATTGGGCCGCAAATAATACAGCTTAGTCGTTTAGACATTATTTTTTGAATGAGATTGTTAATGTAATGAAATTCATCTAATTATGATTCAGAATGTAAATTATAAAACATTTCTTACAATAATTATTTTTGGAAAAGCTTAAGCAAAGTAATGTTCTAGTCAGCAGTCAAAACACTTGTACACACACCACTGTAGCTGTATTTTAATGTTAATATAAATTATTTTCGGATTTTTTTAAAAGGTTATTAAAATTATAAGCGAGTAACTGTTGTTTTAATTTGCGTATTTCAGAAGCAATTGCATGTTACTAATGAGATCATTACATCGAAGATGGGAAATTACTTGAGATGGTCATTCATTATTATTTATTCTATAAAAAATGATTTACTTAATTGCTATAGAATGAGAGATAGTAAACAAAAAGAGATGTACAAAAAAACATTGTAGTTGAATTTATTTTAAATATAATATTATAAACAGTAAATCGATTTATCATTTTTAGTGGCTCTATATGAAAAGAACAATGAAAGCCATATTGTTTAAAATTTTAAATATTTGTTAAAAAATAACGATAAATCTAAGAAAACGATGAATACGAGAACAAAGGATCGACGTTCTCAGTTTTACTAAGAAAGTATTATATTATATTTAAATGATTGAGTTCGTAAACGAATTATTAATATTATAATTAACTAACCATGAGAGATGTTTGTAGTTATTTGACCTTTAACACTAAATCCTTATGAATGTAATGTGGCAGATAGAATACAACATAAATGACACTTTGGGAGTGGGTGACTATTTTAAATTATGGATATAAAAATGACACTTATTTCTCCTCGCCACTGTCATATGGTTATTTATTTAAAATTAATAGATTGATTGATCATAAACAATGTATACATGATAAATACCCAATCAAGCTATCAATTTATTAAAATAGCATTAACTAACTAGCACTAACTAACCAATCTATCAACATAAAATTATAAAATCGATAATCGGTGTTTTTTTTTAAGAGTTTAGCTAAAATATTCTTCTTAATCAGAATTTAAGTATCCAGTAACAATCGTACAAGTTTCAACAAAACCTCAAGGTTTTTCAAGAACCCTGACTTGGATTTCTAACTATAGGCTTTTGGTTTTGACTTTACGCTAAATACAAAGAAACGGATGTATACCTCCATTCCTTGAGGCTTTCCTTGCATATCACCTTTTAGAATTATTATTATCCTTGTGCAGGTACAAAAATTATAAGCCATTCATTTTTTAAAAGCGGCCTAACACTCTCAATATTTAGTTCTTTGACTCGTATTTATAAGCTTCCTTGTCAATTCTTCTCCGCTTTAATGCATTTTAAATGCTTAAAATTTTTAAAATACATTAAGGATCTGTAACATTTTGTTTATTGATTTCTACAAAACATCACTTGTTTATTCGTTGATTAAAATCAGTCATGTTTTTTTGCATAACATATACATTGATTGAAAAAATTGAGATTTTCTATAGATTGAAGAAGGTTTGAGAATTAAAGATATTGTAAAGTAACGTTGTTAGTAAGAGTACAACTTCTTTGATTTGTTTGTTTTTTGTGCATTTGGTGCATCTTTACGTTTCACTACTACACACAAGTAACGAATCGTATGTATTTTATTCGATTTTTAATAAATTGGGTAAAAAAATAACGATACCAAATTATCAAAAATTACAGAAATATTTTTTAGTAATATATATATATTTAAAATAAGCAATGCTTGTTACAACCGAGATCAACACTATTGAAAAAAATTCAATCATAACAATAGTAAAAATCACATTACAAGTCATGTAATAATTCAATGCGTTAAATACTTACCTAGTCATAAGCAAAGATATAGATTTGGAGACTTATCATATTTTTTTTGTTCTAATGTTCCTTACTTTATATATTTCTTTTCCTGTAACAAAACGGTCACAATAAAATAATTATTATTTTATGCAGCTGGAGACGAATTGTGCCGTTGTTTTATTTATCTCCCATTGTAAGTTAGTGCAGTCATATAAAGGCAGGTAGATAAGGTACCAACACACGTATTACAGTTAGTGGCATGCTTTAATTGCCCTGAGAGTAAAATTGAATAATGAGGCGACACGGTGTTTATAAATAATTACACGTAATAAAATTAAATATTTCCTGGAATAATTATCAATTAGTTCCCAACCATAATAGTAAATATATTTTTACATGTAAGTTGAAACTACCTCATAAATAATAATATTTGCAGTGAGTTTTTTTTAATGATTGTGTTAAAATTGAAAACTTTCACTTTTTTGGCATTATATGTTTATCAGGAAATGTTTTTTTTCAATAATTAGATAAGTGCATTTTATAATGTTATTATTGACTCAAGTGTATTCATTTAAAAAAAATAAGCTATGCACAGCCATCTTTCTTTCACAAGTGGTTTGAACCTGTTAAATAAAGTTTTATAAAAAAAATACATACATTTTGACAAAATAAGAATCTACGATGACAGTTATTTCGTGCATGTGAGCGCAAATTCAATTAATATATGTAATGCAAAGATTGTTGAAAAAGGTAATAAAGGATATAATTTTGACTTTTCTTATGCTTTTAAATATATTTTGAGACTCAATCGATACCTGGTAATAGGAAACTTTTATCAAAAAACAATACCAATGATTCTATAATTGACCCGAGATGAATTCAACAATATTGATTTGATGTAGCGTAGCTTCTTTCTGTTTATTGAAGGTAACGTATAAAACGATCTGTAAAATGTTTGCAACGCATTATTATTACAGAATATCGATTGTTACATGAAAGGAGACTATCCGAATTATGCAAAAAGTGAAACCAATCAACATGTTAGAATGTGCCAAACAGGGAAACTTTATTTATGAAAAGAAGACTGAGTTTTCAAATTGTTATTAGGTGTATTTCTCTATTATTTCATATTTAACAGTAAGCAGATAGTTGACAATAAATATTCGTTGATTGTTATTTAAGTTATTGATCCAATTCAATTTCGCTATTGATTTGATATAAATGATGTTCAATCTTAATTAGGAAAATAATCTCATAAACAATTACAATCTATGTAGATCTTTAAAACTACATGTTATCATTAGAATCGACCACCATTAAAAAGCATTTCGAACAGTCAAAACATGATTCGATTCATCCTATTTTTTTTAATAATGATTTTATTTCTATTTTTTGGTAATCTTGTATAAAAGAAGCACAAGCGGCTAATGTTCTTCTTCCCTTTTCACGCCATTGAAGTGTTTCTCGAAAATATTTTTATGATTTCCTCTACCTGTCGGAGTCTATAGAAAAACTCTATGATGACAAATATGCTAGTTATCGCCACAGCAGTGGAGTGAGTTTTGTAATGTAATACATATTTCGATACACCCAATGAATAAAGCAATAATAAATTATTTGTCACTTTGGAGTAAAATTAAAAACATAATATTATATATCGTCACTATACTGGCAGAAATTGATAAATAACAAATTGATGGCTTAATGTAGACAGCATTTTTTAAAAAAAATAAGCTTTTATTATAACATCTCTGCCTTTGATATTTTATGTTACAAAGATAGTTTTCAAAACAAAATATAGATGGAGATATGCTGACTTGACACCAATAAAGTTTATTGATTAAAGTCAGGGACAGTGATGCTTTGAAAATTGCTTTTTTGCTAACTTTGAACATTAAATGCACTACATAATTGATATTCAAAACTCTCATTATGCACCTATCTAAATTTTGGTCAGCTTCGTTACTTTCCAACTTACATCACCGTGTCAAAATGTGATTTGAAAATAATATGTGATTTATTTTTGGTCGATAATTTTTCGCTCCATAAGAAAAAGACTGAGAAAATTATTGCTTTGTTCTTTACGTGTTTCGATTTGGTCAGGTTAAATTGACTGTAATGATTTATTTAGATCGTCAATGAAAAAATGTACTTTACAGAAGCCTTCATTAAGCAAGAAATAACTAAGTGCTTATAAATGATTGCATTGATTTTATGTCATGAGCAAATCATATTGATATTAACTATTGAAGCTACTTTCAACCAATTAAAACTAAGCACTTTAAAATGTACACAGTAGTATGTTATATTACTATAATAAGTATATTTTTGATACTGTATCTGCTCTAAATAAGAAGAATCTCGGCAAAAGTTTTTTTACGAGAACTACTAGTTAATTGATCGTTCAATACTTTTTTCCTGAAGAAGTATAAATACCTGAAAGGAATAGTAGTGAGTTAATTTCTTTGTCTGCACTAACTTTGATAGCATGGAAATTAAGTGAGAATAAATGAAAACATCATAGATATTCATGCTTTTGTCCTCAGAACCAAATAAAACTATTACTCACTACTCACTTTTACATTATATTAAATTTATTTTATTTAAAACCATTAATTATACAGCTTAATTCAAAATAAAAAAGAACATCGATTCCATTTCGTGAATTGAGTTTTATCTAAACAGAAAAAGAGAAGACCAGTGCTACATTTATATATGAATGAAAAGGATAGAAGGCATTGATGGTAGACAGCCTGGCACCAAATAATTGTTATTCATATGAACAGGAATGCTGACTATCTGTATTTACTTTTTTTTTAATATCTAGTAAACAAAATTTCTCAAACTATTATATATATATATCACACCAACTTGTCTACGAGACATAATTATAACATCACACTTTGACGACCTATATTCACAGAGTGAGTAATAGTGTAAAAAATAATTAGTAGATTTATAAACAATAGTCACAATTTTCTTTAAATCCATCACAGTTTCTAATGAGGAGTCTTTTTACTGAGGACTTGTTTTGTCTAAGATAATCAATGAAACTCTCTTTTTAGAATAGGTACACAGTAAATTGTATATATATATATTTTTTTAACCATGTCCGCTCCCAATGTGGAGCATATGGACTCCTAATGGAGTTTATCTCAACAGAAATGTTTCTACGAGAACTGCTTGTTACTCAGTTGCTCAACCTCTCTTTTTCCAAAGAGAGTAGGGATAGAAGGATAGGGCTAGGACAGGACTAGTGGTAAGCTAATCGCTCTCGATACGCCCGTTCATAGGATAGGATGGGTAGGAGGGGGGAATTCAAGATATCACATACATCCATGCCTTTGAACAGAAATTCATAATCATATATATAAAACTGTCCGTACCGGGATTTGAACCCGCACCCTCCGTAGCCGAAGCCAACAATGGTGACCACTCGACCACACAGGCGGTATAAAAAATACTTTAATGTAATTTTTGACATAACAACGTACGTTTTGAAATATCGTTTTTCAGTTTCGTCAACACGAATTTTGAATCCAGAGAGAAATTTAAGCAATATAATGAGCAAAATTTCCGGGTCTATGGCACAGTGGTCAACGGCATTGGCTTCCAAACTACAAATACCTCAAGGGTTCAAATCCTAGTCTGAGCAGTATTTTTCCATCGATTTATCAATTCTTTTTCAAAGACATGGATTTTTGTGGTGTTTACAAATTCCCTCCTACCATTCCAATCCCAAAAAATAATGGGACGTATCGAGACCGAGAGAAAATAAGCTTACCACTCATATTTCACTAATCCTTTCGTTTCCAACTATCTTCGAAAAGAAGAGAGGTTGAGCAACTGGGTAACACGCAGTTCTCATAGAAAACTTATGTTGAGATACATCCATTAGGAGGAAATATACTCTACATTGGGAGTGGATACCGAAAAAAAATGATTAATTTTTTATATATATATTTTTTAAATAATGTCCGCTTAAAAGGTGAAGCATGTGAAGGCCCAATAAAACATCAAAAGATGTTTTTGTGAAACTAGTTTTTATTCAGTCACTTAACTGTTTTTGATAGAGTAAGGTTAGAAATAAGGACATTATTAGCAATTAGCTAATCGCTCCCGTGACGCTTTGCTTTTAAAACCGAGTGGTTGGGAGGTATGTAATGATAAAATTCTACAAATAAATACTTTGGACACAAATTCATATATTAATTTAAAAATAAATTGTTTGTATGAAAATTCAATCTAGAAGACAGCGTTGACCATTTGGCTACAAGCCTGGATACTAATACGACATTTTGAAAGCTTTAATACATTTACTAGTTAAATACAAAATATTATATCAACACTTTGATATTCACATAATGCTTTGATATTTCCTTTTTTATCGAAACGTGTTTGGGACACTCGATAAAGATCTTATTAATTTTCGTAAAAAGATCAAAGGACATTTTGATTCGGTAGATAATATGACGTTCCTAAGTGACAATATAAAAGTTTCTTCTTTAAGCAACCCCTCTTAGACGATTTTTATCAAGTATACTTAATGCCAATATGAGATTACTAAAATACTGTTATTAATATTAAACCATTTCATATTTTCGTTCTTAAGACTATCTTTTATTTTTTAAATGTAATAAATAATCTGATATACGTTCAACTGAGATTTTACTGAATCAAAATATTAATTTGGTTACTCGAGTATTCAAGTAAAAATCCCTATAGTGGTTATTGGTTTGTAGGATTTATTAAAAATATCATCAACAAAGCTCGTGTCTATGATAAGGTATAGAAATACCGGTATAACTTAAACCGGAATCTTGCGGAAGCAACTGTTTCTTCAATACCGTAATACCGGTTTTGGTTACGGTACTTACGGTTCAAACCCCTGCACGGACAGTTTTTATAAATTTGTTTTTCTGTTTCAATGAATGGGTGAGTGTAACGTCTGAAATTCCTTCCCATTATTCTAAAAATTAAACGTAGCAAGAGCGATTAGCTAACCACTAATGTAATAGACAGACCCGTATATCCCATACCCTCTTCGATAAATAAAGACGTAATAATTAAGTGACAATCAGTTGTCGTAGAAAGCTTCATTAGTAGTCCATACGCTTTGAGCGGACAATGTTTAAAAAATTGGTAAAACACATACATTTTTATAATGTTTTTTATAACAAATTTGTCGAACAAACGCTGGATGGGTTTTTTACTGTCTAAATTATTTTATCAAAGATCTGAAAAACATCGAAATATTCCAGTATTGATGAATTAACCGTTTTAATGCCATATCTTAATAGAAAAAAAGATCAATCAAGTTTTATGAAAATCTGATTTTTGTGCTGGTTAAAAAAATTTAATAGCGGTATTTAATATGAAATATTAAAAGAACAATATTGATTTATTCGTACAATTCCAATTGGTCGTACTTAATTTTTTGTTTATTCATTTTTATATATTTTTGTAATACCGGAGGTAATATTTGTAATGTCGTTATAAAATACCGAAATATCGATATTGCCACATTCATCCGGCATAACAATTTTAAACTAAGATATCCTTAGTTTTTCACTATAACACTTTACCCAAATATGAACATAAAGTGTGGATTAATTAGCGGACTAATGGTACTATTATTTTTTACATACTCTCTCAAAAAAAAGTAGTTGAGAGCAAAGGTAGGCTGCCAATACGTTAACAAAAGATTCGCTTAATCTCAAAACAATTCTCGGTGTTCTGTTGAAGTAGTGAATTCTTTTTATCTCTCCTATGCAATTATATATAATACCTAAATATGCAATCAATTGTTACTGTATACGCTTATAATATGTAACAATATGCAATTTACAGTAAAATTATAAATGTAAATGGCTAAAATTGTACCACTGTGTATACTGAAGCTGTCGTAGATAATATATAAGTCAGAAAATGCTGTTATGTACTATTTTGATCTAAGAATATTTTTTCTCTTAAATTAACAACGGGCTCGCCGGCCTTACTAAAATTTAACTCCGAGCCCACCTCTGGTTGAGAGACTAAGTAAAAATTAGTTATTTTGTTCAGATAATCGCCACCAGTAGTCCGTAAATATACTCAACGTTAAGAGTGGACATGGTTAAAAAAATCCATTTGCGTTGTATCAAAATATGGTACTCGTTTTAAAGTATATGTTAGTAAAAATGTCAATTAAATGATAAAAGCCACATTTTCTTGGCCTAACAGTTACTTTAAATTATGTTTATTTATTTATTCATGTATCAATGACTGACATAATGCCTACACTTATACTTCCGTGTGACAAAATAGATAGATGGACGACACGTGTGTTTGAAAACTGTCGAATGAAATAAATCAGTGGCTGTCAGTTATTTGAAGGCCAATGAAAATACCATTTAGTTGATTTTATGAGAATAAAACTTGGATTATTGTGAATTACTAAATTGTATAATAACGATACAGTCAAACTCGACTATCACGATCACGGAAATAGCGAGATATCGCATGTATTGAGAAAACTTTCGTTGACATTTTAACTTATGGTTTTATTTATTCACTTTTGTATCAAGCTACTTTTTGAGCATACCGATCAAAATTATCGTCAGTGAGAATAAAAACAATGAATCAATTTTAAATTTTATAAGAAAAGTGGATTGACAGAAAAAAAATCTTTGTTACGAATGTGTAAATAAATTTTAATTGTGTATTTTTGTTTGACTGTTATTTGACTACTCCAGATACTTCATGCCTTCATGTGATAGCTATGTTTGTTAGCGTTTAAAATACCTATTCTCTGATATTAAAAGTAATGCTTATAACGAGCAAATTCAGTTGGTCTCGTCTTCCTCGTAATAACCAAGTTCGACTGTGTTTAAAATTTATCGCTTATTTCGAATCGTTGATTAAGTCTGCTTCTTATTAAGAGCGTATGGTCTGTATAATTCGGAATATTCATTATGTTTTCTGTGTATCATGTGTATTTCATAGTAGAATTTTAATATTCATATGGTCATTATCAGCAGTAGCAGACTGGGTCTAAAATATTGATTGTCAGGATTCAAAGGGTGCAACAATATTTTTTTTACCCAAAAAGACCCATTTTCTAATAAGCGAGACCCTATTGCTATCGAGCAATCTAGCAATACCACCAGTTAACCACTGGTTATCTTTGTTAGGAAGAGGTAGGTGGCATTTAATTAAATCATGACGTTCAAAATCAACGGAGCAATGTATATTTTTTGCTCTTTTATGTTGTAAGTGGCTGCATAATAATTTGTTGAAAACTTATATTTACGTAAAACAAGTTAAATATAAATTTAAATGTACATAACTCTGACTGAATGAGCGACACTGGATTGACATTTCTTACTCATCAAGGGATGTCCCTGAGTGGTTCGCGATTGTTTTCTTTCCCGCCAAAGTTTGTTATTCCAATATCCCACATCCGGTGATGATGCACCGGATCTTCACGTCGAGAAATAAAATCTCCAAAATTACCTATACTATAACAGATTCTTTGAATAAATACATTCTTAAATTATATCAACATATACGTAATATTATTTAGATATATTTAGATTTTTTTTAGAATGAAGTATGGCATAAAAAATCTAATTCTTTTTTCGTCTCTGATTTTGCGAGTTATAAATTGAAAATGTGCAATGATAATCTTATCTCCAAGTCAAATACTAGTATTTTTATAAATTTTAAGGTATGGAAGAAACAATTATTTTATTAAAGAATTTATTATGTCGAAATATACATATTTATATTAAGCTACAAGGTACATATCGTCGATGCACATCAAATATGGTCTATGTGACTATGGGTACACATAGTCACATAGACAATATTTGATGTGCATCGACGATATATAATTTATTCTATTATTAAAATAACAACCGCAAATTGGTTTTGGTTATCCCTCCAACAACCGTTATGTGCATGCAGCCGCTGTTTCAGGGCCGCCATCCATACGATCAAGAAAAAAACGAATTTATTCCTCATATTCTTGGCCCGATATAAAGCTACACGGTACCTATCTTTTAACCATGCACTTTTGTGCTTACGAAAATAATTTTAGAAGGAAAAAAAATGGGACTTGCTTAGCCATAACAAGAATTGTCATTTTACTCGTTTTTTAAACATATATTCTCATTGTGAAGTGATAATAAAATATCACAGATTGCTGATGATTATATGCTAAGCCATGTTTTAAAAACATGCATCAGTTATAGAACAGTTCTGATCCTTTACAAAAAACGGCATTGTATGAAAAGGTGTGATATTAGTCCCATGGGACGATGCATTTGTTGCATCGCAGCTAGTATCAAGTGTTCAAATAAGATGGGCCAGACAGCTTGTCGCCTGTATGTTTTCTATATATTTTTTTGTTATACTAAAATGTGCAGTTTTAATAAAAAAACTTAACAAAATAAAAAATAATACCAAGTTTAAATATTACCACAAACGGGAAACATTAAAAACTTCTCAACTTTATCTATAAAAACAAAATTTACGCCTGTAAAAATATTATTGAGATTATCACTATTACGTAAATATTTATTTAAAGACGACCCAATCCAAATAAGCTTATGACTTACAAATATGATATGGTATCTTGACACCAGTAATATAACTGATTGTAAGTCTTAATAATGGTGATATAGATCAACTCAGTGTACTCTTTTATGTTTAGGATAAATATGTAGAAGCAAAAAATATCACAGACTATGGATACGAATTTATAGATAGGTCAAAAATCAATTTATGTATATACGCGTCTATTTTGCTACTATAAAACTTTGCCATGCAACCAATTCCAAGGAAACTCCCACAACGTTACTGCTTGGTTCCGGTATAAAAAAACAATAAGAAAAAAAGTTTATTGAGAATTGAAAAGTATATACGTAATCAACGCCAACGATCGCTTTTATTCTAACACTCAATATATGCTCTTAATCTTAATGAGTATAATTATGTTTGTTTTTGTGAGCCATTAAAATGCTTTTAAAAATATGTGATTGTTATAATCTGCTGTACCTAGTTGTAACATAGAAATATAATTACTGTTCTTATTTTAATTAGCCCAGCTTAAATTTAAAATACTTTTTGCTATTGTGATATGAGTAAATTTTTATAAAAATATGCTCATTAAAATAAAATATTTACGAAATCTTATTAGGTTATAATGTTTACAAACATTAGTGAGCTTTTTAACCATAACTAAGTATTTTGCTTTCAGTGGAAAGTTAACAAGTTAACTGAACAGGTGGAAAATTATCCTATTCATAAAGTTTTCTTAAAAAATGATTTTTAATAAAGTATTAAAATTATTATTGTGATGTTATATGAATATAAAAACATCAATAATTTTGGAAAAATTTTACTTACGATAAAACTTATTTAGCGTAAACCACTGGGCTTTTACTTTTCAGACCAGTTCATTCCTTAAATCTGGACGTTAAGCGATTCTTTCATATTTCATACGTCTAGCCGTTACTTCATTCGAAAGGCAAAGCTAGTGTTGAAATAATAAAAGGTAAATATCGAATCTTCTTAGATTATGTATATAAAAAATGTGCTACACTAATAGAACGGAAATGTATTCGTAAATACTATGCAGGCTAATTTACTATTTAGCTTAAATTTTAAAATTTTGAGGAGTAAATCCTTTCAAAAGCTGAAATCATTTTAACAATATGGGAAAGTTTATTGTCAGCTTATTTCATTGACTGTCGCAAAACTCATTCAAGAAATTTACTACGAGTAAAATACTCGAATAGTCTCGAATTTGTCAATGAATCGTATTGAGAATGCTCTTCTATTTCCGCTAATCTGTTTAAGTTTTGCATTTGTATAGGTTTCGAGCATTTAAGGTAACCCACACCTCTCCGTAGGTGGCATGTTTCCATATTTTTCATCGCAAATGCGATTCTTTACAAAGAGCGCACTCTGCTCACCGCATACAAATCGGATTTTAGAAATCGATACTTCCTATTCCAACGAAAATGCCATTTGTTATTTTTTGTGCATTTAAGCTAAGTTTTGAATTCATCTGTCTTTATTTTCGTTTCATATAACGCACGACTGATACATCTATTTGACTTTTTTTTTAGTGAAAGACAATTAGAATATACTTTATGGTTTCAAAAATTTAAGTTTTTTTTAAGAATAAGTCAAAATTTTGGCGTTTTTTCTATAAGCTGATATAATGTTTATACTCAGAGCTTATTTATCCTTTTTATCAATTATACATTAAATTACTATTTTTAATAAAACAGTAATTCAGTACAATTGCTCTTGTCTACCGACTAGAACCACTATCTTAATATTAAATGTATGATTTTTTCAAGATAAAATTGGTGGATAACTATTTTTCCTATCAATTCATTCAAATATATTTTTTAAATATTAATACGACTTCAAAAAATTTAATTGAGCAACTAAACAAATGAAATTGTCAATTTAAATACAATTTTGAATTGACTCGATTAAAAAAAAACGATTATAATATATTTCTACGGCTGAAGTCAAGAGGATAAAGCATCATCATCTCAATATCTCATACATTAATTTAATATTTTAAGTGGTCCAAAAATCGCAAATAATTCGACGTTTAAACACAATAAGCTGACAATGAATGGTGTTGTAGAATTGAACCGGAAAGTCGTTGTAAATGACTAAACTATTTTTGTTGAATCGACCGGGAATGCACTTATCAATGATTTATCTCAATGCACTTTTTTTGCTTACGAATCTCAGGTAGAAATATCTCAAAGACGCCAAACTGTCTAGAAGCTTTACTACATAACATCTACCATTTCATTCATAGTTGACGAGTCAAAAAACCTCTTTTATCTTCGGTCTATTTATTTTTGTAAGCGAATATGTATAGGTATCACTAAGTGAGCTTTTCAATAGAATTTTAAGATATTTTTATTCAAATACAATTAATATTTTTATCTTAAAATATCAATATAAAATAATAAAAGTTTGTAAACATATACATTTTTGCATTGACAAGGTAACCAAAGTGCGCAAAAATTTCAGTTGTCAAAAAGAAAAACTAGCATATTATTTCCAATGTATTTCTGATTTCGCATACTCTATAGTGTTGATGTTCATATTATTTTATCATTAAATGCTGTATCAATCAGTTTTACTTCTTGATCATCGATTTTATGTAGCTTTCGTTATCGTTGAAAGAATTTACAGAGTGTCAATATTCAATAATTTGTATATGTATTATATTTCATCAACAGAGACTAACTTTTACACTAAGTTGTAAATTATTTTACTAAGGATTATAATTGTTTGGTATGCAAGTTAAAATAATATAGTTTATTTTGATGCTCGCAGCAGTTGTTCATTATGAGATGATATATTGAATTGTGCAAGGATATTATGATATAAAAATATTTTAAAAATATTTAAAAAAAAAAACTGATTTAAGTATAAAATAAATATAATGATTATTACTGATCAACGAATCAATATGGAGGATTGTGTAATTTTCTATTTTTATTCTACAAAGATTGCTTGTTAAGTTTTTTCAATTCTTCAATTAAGAAAATTATTATGATGTGAATTAATGGTTCACCGTGATGTCATATCGCAAAATGTCATAAAGCGTAACTATTACTATTGCGTAATTAAATATGTTAAAGCTATCTCTAATAATGATTATTGCATAAATGTGGTAAGTATCGCTAATCTTCTTAATGATTTATTGTATAAAATTACAGTATCAATAAAACATATGCCAAATTAATGGGGGTTTATCCAAAACTCCTGTTCAAACGAAAGCTCATCCGAGATTTTAATCATTAAAATCAATTTATGGATTTACAAGGCATTTAAACAAGCCGACTTGGGTTCACACATATCTCAGGCAATTATTTATTAAGTATCCAGATGGAATTCTAGCCATATAAAGTTATCGGTTATGAGCCGAATAAAATAAATTAAGTTGTAAAATGTTCTTTAATTGAATGTTTCATATATACCGCCATAAATTTAACCATCAAATCAATACAAATTAAAAATGTATTTTATTGATATTTTACGGCCAAAGACGTCAGACCAATAACCTGAATAATTGTCGTTGCTATAATAACGACAGGGCGTAGTTAGTAGCTTTTAAAGTTAGCTTCGCAAATGTTGGCTGACTAACGACGTATTTCACGGTCACATTAATTGCATGATATAAACCAGAGATTCTCAACCGGGAGCTTTGTAGCCCCCCAGAGGGCCACAAAGATTGTTGATAGATTTGGTGAGACACAGCACAGTAAAGGGGGGCACGGGCAAAATCCCAGGATTCGAAATCCTCAGAACAGCTAAAAAAAAAAGTCCTATGCTGACTATTTCGGGAAATCCGCAAACTCCTGGGAAGAGAAAAAAATCATAAATTCATAGTAAAATTCTTTCATAGAAGACAAAACAATAGTAAGGGGGCTACAGTCCCAAAAAGGTTGAGAAACTTGAATGACTTCGGTTTTATTAAGCCTTTTTTATAATCAGTATAATGTATGATATGATATTTTAAGCCTAGCCTTATTAATTGTTAAAAAAAACCTCAGCTAAGTGGTATAACTAATTACACAACTGTGTAAAAAAAAATCATTTATTTCAGCGAGATTCAAACAAATTTTCAAGATCAACGCTCAACTCTCGTAAAAATATTCATAATGTTTTAAATACATCAAACATTTAAATGCTTAAAAATCGTGTGTAGTAACTACTTTATGTATTTTTTAATATTGCTCTTTATATCGGCTACCAATCGTGTCTATGACTCAGTCGTATAGAATTAATAATAAGCCTTTGGGAACTTGAGCAATCTAGTGGCAAATCCGGGAGATATAAATCATTTTGAGAAATAGTTGAATGATGTCTTATTACACGGTTCAATTCAGTAATTTCTTTAATCATTCAATAAAATTATTATTTATAACAATATAAAAATGATAGATATCCTTTTTCCAATGTCCACTGTATGGATAATTTCAATATCCTTTAAAATATTTCGTCCATTCGATTTTGTATTTGTATTACATTTTTCTGAAGCTAACAGGTTCTTGATAAAAACTATATTCTGGAATTATATAATTGAGAATGAACATGTTATGAAAAAACGAATATGACCAATTCTTAAAAGTTTCATTGAATATAATGCTTGAATATGCTTATACATATTTCGTCCAATTGATTTTTAACTATTGCTAGCAGTTTCTTACTTTGTTCTTGGCACTCTATTTCAGAACCGTAAAATTGGGAATGTACATGCTATAAACAAATAAATAGGACCAAATCTAAATAGTTTAAGTATCATCAATTAAATACTCATTGAGGTAAAAAAGTGTCCTCTTATTTATATAGTTTTAATTTATCAAGCAGAATCTTTTTTTACTATTGAATAGTTTTCATTTTGATCCAATTATATCACATTTAAAAATCTTCTACATAAATTTCCAAAATTTTATTTTATATACATAATTGTGTTCTTTGTTATACATATTAACACAGTTCACTCTAAAGCTAAGTTATAGAAACTTTTTGACATACTCGGCTGTGAGTCGTGACCTCGATGCTCGTAATAAAAACTTTTAAAGATTGATTCTTTTATTTATGATTAATACAATGTAATTAAATTCACAGAAAACTGTACTGCTTACAACCGTCCCTACCTACACCATATCTAACCTTGAAAATATAGAACAAAGAAAGCGCATGGTTTTTTTATTTTCTTAGAATTTCTTTACTTTGCGAAGAGATAATTGCGGAACTGACATTTAACCAGTATTTGTTATTTTTTTTTTGAATAAGTACTTTAAAAACATCCTCAAGAGTAGTGGTGTAGTGGGGCCAGGTCAGGCCAGGTCGGCGACCTTGCACCTGAAAATGAGGAAGGTGCCCTGCCACCTTTTTAACTTGTAACTTAATTTTCAAGTACATGCATACATTGAAAATTGTGTTTTTTATTGATTTAATTGTTAAAACTTGTGGTTTTTTACTGCGGACGGATATAAAAAAAATAGGGAAGAAATCAATGACCGAACTGGTACCTATTTATTTACCCCATCATCACTGCTCAAGAGAAAGAAGCGAAAATAGATAAAAAGTTAATTTACAAAAAAAAAACAATAGAAAATTCACGTTATATATATTTATGTATATATGTATAGTTGTTTTACACACATAATCTGATGAACTGAAAAAATCTAAAATATTTAATATTCAAAGTATTTTTAAGTAGTTTTCTTAAGCCTCAGATATATCTGAAACGGGTCGAATATAATAAACGATTAAAAATAATTTATCAGAAAATTTCATTAAATAAAAATAAAATTCTACACATATGTATTAAAATACCAAATGATATTGCACGTACCTGTTAAAAATGTAGGTCAATAAATGAATGTATTCAATAGATTCTAAGAAAATCAATACTGCATTCCACTGTTTATAATCATTATTAAATAAATATCCATATTCGATATAAAAAAGTAAGTGTTTTACCTACATAAAACCGTCAGCTGCTTTTAAACAATAAAGCTTTGGATCATATAAAAATGACAAATTTACGTTGCGTTGTAAATAATAGCATTAGGAAGGCTTCTATTCAAATGATGTTTTATTTGAGGCTTGTAAAATGTTGCGTTATGTTTTCTAAAAAGTTGATGCTAACTAAAAAAAATAATCTCTTCACAAAAGGCGTTTCGTGATTTGAATCAATAAAATCATAAAATAGGTTATATTAATTTCATCACAATATTGACTTTTTATTGGCATTCAGTTAGTTTTATGTTGACTAATTTTATTATAAGTATGTTGTGTTAATAATAAAACATGGTATTTAAAATTTACTATTTGGTTACTAAGCGACCTCTTGCAGTGCGTCAATCAGTGGTTAATCGTTACTATTAAACTAGATAATGACATGTTATCAGATGTTTTGTAACGCATTAGAACCTTACTGGTTTGTTATAATACATGTGATAAACAGAGAAAACTTGTTTACTAAATTGATTGCAGTACATGGCATTAACAGAAACTTTTTTTTTGATAAGTGCTCATTATTAACTATTGTAAATGACATTAATTGTCGGTATTAAAAAATCTGTGAGTTACATTTCATTAGAATAAATCTCATTTGCCAACTTTGATAATGAGTATTAAGGAAGGATTTGTATACTCATTAAACGCCTCAAAGTCAAATTCAAGCAATATTTTTGAATTTTTAAATTTTTTGAATAAAAAATCTCAACTAGAGAAAAAACAATATCTCATACTAACTTTTTTACTTAAGAATAAAAAGGAACAAGGACATTTGAAGAGTTTATAGTATCACAATAATAAGTTCTGACAATATTTCCTAATAGAGTAAAACGTATTCAAATACCATAGACACTAGTCCTAACGGTGGGTGTCTATTGAAGTATTTCTTAAATTAAAATTGAATAAGTCTACTTTCAGAGAAACCTTGTTGTAGGTGGCTCGTGAACAATGGTTGGAAGATGATGCGAAGTTAAAAATGACTTCTTTTGAAGACCGCCCTTGAGATAAAAATAATTTTAATATGATATTTGTACAAACTTACAATTACACTGAATAGTGTAATATTGTTCCTGAAAATTCTGGTACAAGCATACTTTCCATATAAAACTTTGTAAGTGCCTTTAAATACACTGCCTATTAAGTAACGGACATATTATGTACACGAATATCATATAAGTATCGGTTTTGGTTATTTAAATTTACACTCTTAGCGTTTCCAAAAACTGTTTTTCGATGTTTAAATTTATTTTATGTATTATCTCATATAATAATAAGATATATTACAAATTCAATCACCATAAGTATATCAATTAATTATTTTAATAATCATTTGCGAAATATATCACACTCAATTTTATGATAGCGTTGTTTTCTTTATGAAGTACGCCTAAGTAAAATAATTGCATTGAATTGACATACATGTACGGATTTTAATAGGTTTTCGTTTGTGTATCATTAATATTGATTTATTAAATTAACTGTTAATTCTCGATGGAATGACAAAATTGTGTATTAGTTATGCTATTTTTACAGTGAATTATCATTTTCGTTAATCTTTTTAACGAGTTGGTTAATATCAAATGTGGACAACGTTGCAAAGTTATATTTATGTTGCAAGGATCGAGAGAAGTACTTTTCATTTATTTCAAGTATAAATTTAACAAAAACAGAAAAATGTCTTTAATTTGGTCAATTTTGACGTGACAGTTTTTCGAGTTACTGCAGTAGGTCAAATCAATGAAATGAAATCAGCTTAATAATTGGCATCGTTTTTTTGTACGTTTATGTTGTGTTTTTACAAATAAGATCACAATTATTGTATTGTTCTCAAATTTACTATTTTGATATATTCATGAGTTATATTCAATGAAGTTATAACAATTTGATATGTACCGGCTAGTGCACTCTTTTTAGACATTCATTCTTCAATTTAGAAATTATATATTATATTAAAAAAACAGTCCCATTGTTCACATATTTTGCATAAAAAAATGCTCTGTAAGGATGGCTTGGCACAATACATTTAAAAAAATCAAGTGTATTTTACAAATCTAATAAAATTGAATTTGTTGATGTGTGGTTTCTAAATACGCGGCAAAGATTTGATTGGGATTCCAGTGCTGGCACATGAGTAAATAAATAAGGTTTGACTGATGGTCACATTAACAATCTCCGCTCGCCTATTGACAGTTATGACTTCTGATGTGACCTGTGTCACAAAAACAGGGCCGCACTTCGTAACAATATGCCTCGAATCATAACTTTAGTACTCTAATCTAATAGTGTTAAAAAAACCATTTTGGCAATATTTAATTAATTTGAGCTCAACTCTAAAAGTGCAGTGGTCTGTCAGTAATATTTTGCTACGTAGCAAAGTTTTCCATATCGTAATATTATAAAGCCTCTTAATTTAAAGGGTTACAATAGAATTTAAAAATGGATAGATTTCGAATGTAAAAGTGTACAATGCAATGAGAATGCACAAAATGATTTTCGAACACTTTAATTTTACTGGACATCTGCAATTTATCACCATTTTGCGTTGTATGTGCTTTTTTTCAAAGAAGAATCTTCAGGCCAATTAAATAGCAATATGATTTTGTTTAAAAACTAATAATTGATTAACTAAAGTAAATAAACCAAAAATTATCACTTCATTAAAATATTTTATTAAATTTATAAAAATGTTTTCTGTTGACATTTTCATCACACACAGGTTGTGAAAACCCAAAAAAAAAAATATTTTTTAACATGTGTTTTTTTGATTCCAAGTATAAATTATTTTTATGACCCGAAGTATTGACACAATGAGATAGGTAGTGAACTTTTGATTATTTTCACTAGTAACTAACTCTTTATAATGTTATTATTTTATGTGTTGTAAATATCTGTTTTTAGAAGGCATATCAAAGAGTAATTACAAAAATAAACATATAACGGTAATTATGAAGTGACAATTTCTCTTAAGGGCATTTTAGAATTACAATGTTTATTGAACGACTATCGTTGGTGGTGAAATTCCGAGATCCACCTCTTACCATCGACGTTTTAAATGTCAATAAGATTTGTGTTGGCTGTCATAATGGTTATTGTCCTGGATGCATTTATACAGCTATCACAGCACTTCCACATAAACTGAGCAGCAATAAAGCATGCCATTAAACAGATTTTAACTCTTTACTGAAGCTCAAACCAACGACCCTTGCGACGAGACAAGAAAACGTGCGGGGGATGGCTACAAGAATTGATAGCCTTATATGGCTGTTAATGGATTAACAGTTAATTTTTAACATTTTTTTTTATTTTACTGCATGCATAAAAATATGAAAACAAATATAAAATTTTGTATTAATCGACATGTTACCATGGTTCAAAAATATAAGAAAAATAATTATCTAGGGAACAGTAATCAGATACAAAAAGAATAATTAGTATGACAGAATTTTTTATTAAACATTTTTTTAGTTAACTTTTTCCATATTAAATTAATGTCAATTTCATGACGTTTACAGAAATAATAGATTTAGGGTTAGATTTATGAATTCATATTTAATTCGCTGATTTACCGATTTGTATTATTTTAGTGTAAAATGCGTTGCGTACTCTAAAGCAAATAGGCTTAGAGTAATAAAACCAATCAAACCTAAACTATTTACAACTTTACTGGAATACTTAACCAATTCGTGAAGTAGCCATATCGACTGTGGAAAGGAAAAAGGACGTAAACCACCCATAGAAAATTTTACAAGAGGCACAAAAACATGTTTTGATGATTTTGGGCCATATGCAAATTATGAAATATACACATCCTTGAAGTGCACGAAGACTTCTAAACTGGTGTTTAATTGACTACATCTAATATAAATGGAAGAAATTGTCTAAGAAAAGCTTTTTTTTAGTCTTTTTTCGTGGTTTCAATTTTCACTCAACTTTTCAAACATAAAAGTTAAATTTAGATACTAATTCGGCATTTGCAGCTTAAATCCTTTTGATAAAACGTGTATCAAGTTTGATACACTGTGATGATCGAAAAAAAGTTTTTTTGAAAAAACTGTGGGTTACGTCCTTTTTCCGTCCACAGTCCATATGTATGTGCAAATAAATACAAATACGTGCGTTTCAGTTTTTTGATAAAATACATATTTGTTTTATTTAAACTTGTTTTGTAGGTATATTGTTTATTGAAATTCTCCTTATTAGAAAAAATATGAGCTGAACATATTGTTCGAAATATTAACAATTCTCTCAGATAAAATTCCACCAAGTCTAGCATACGACAGGTAAACGCTTTGTTTTAATAATGAACACACATGTATAATATCGCGGTGAACATGTACGCCAACATTGTGGCGGAAGCATTCAAAATTTAAATTTCGAAGTAAATAGAACGACAGCGTTCCAAATATAAATCACTTTTCAGCGCGTGACCGTATCAAAAAATTGAGAAAAAATACAAAAACTCCATTGGGCGGATAACGATCGAACATAGAAGGAGGAGGGGGGGGGGGTTCAGTACCCATTGCGCATTTGGAAAATGTCATTTCGCTGAATGAGTGACTTTTTTTTTGTTTTTGTTGTATCCGAAAGCAATTATTATTATGACCGGAATTTGCATTTCAAATTTCGAACGAAATGGTATTTTTTTAATCATGATGAAGGGTTGTTAGCTTATTATCTGTATGGCTCGGTGAGCGTTCATTTTGAATTCATTAAATTCATGCTTGATCGTTCTAATTAAATTAATTGGATTTCATTTGATGTTTTTATTTATTTAAAAAAACCTTTATTAATTGCTTTCATTTTTTGCTATTCACACTATAACCAGTATATAAGAGTATTTAAACCAGTGTTTCTCAACCTTTTTGGGAGCGTGGCCCCTTTTGAGTGTGTTTATTTTTATGTGGCCCCCATACCTTTTTTTTGTTTTTCAGCTCACCGTGGAATTTGAAATTCCCGATTTGATATACTTTTTCCTAGAATATCTCCGAAACACCTTTTATTTTTTAACTCACCGACGAATTTGAAATCTCCTATTTGGTATACTTTTTCCTAGAATATCTCCGAAACACCTTTTTTTTGTTTTTCAGCTCACCGTGGAATTTGAAATCTCCGATTCGCCCGTGGCCCCCCTGAACTGTGCTGTGGCTCCCCAAAACAAAAATAAATCTCTGTGGCCCCCTGGGGGGCCACATGGCCCACCGTTGAGAAACCGTGATTTAAACGCCTATTAAGTATATTTGTTAATTTGTAATATATATTTTTTTTTGTAATGTAATATTTTCTTATGTCAAACATAAAATATATAAATTAAAAAGAAATTCAGAATGACGTTCAATTTACGAAACTATGAATAACATACATTCTCAATTTTATGAATAATCAAAAATTATTTTTTTGACCAGCATTAAAAACATCTTCTCTTACTTTACTTGGCCTGCCGGGGGAATGTTGGCTGCGTCAGCATATTAATCTTCTCCATTCAGTTTGGAACTCCAACTTTCTACTCTCAATTCCTGTGACACCATCCATCCAGTGAAGTTGTAGTCTTCCAGTCTTATCAAATGCCTTTTCAGAATTATCAAATGTGAAAAGTTTTGGAGCTGTTCCAGCGCAATAAAAAGGTTTTTTTCATGCGGTATGTATCAATCGATGAAACATGGATTCATCAGTACACTCCAGAGTCAAATCGGCAGTCAGCTGAGTGGACAGCAGCCGGCGAAAGCCGCCGAAGCGACCAAAAACGCAAATGTCAACTGGTAGCTTATTTTGAGACCAAAGGTAAATCGTTCTACAAAAAAGATATTGAAACGTTGGAATGAATGAATTACGCTTGAAGGAGGACTCTGTTGATGAATAAAGTCGATTTTTTCCTAAAAGTTGTTGTTTTAACCTACGAACTTATTGAGTGATTTATTATAATATTTTTCCCCACCTTGCTTTAGTTTTTTTTTTGTGAAGCAAAAAATTAGTCAGAAGATATTTTTTTTGTTTATGAATATTTATTTACATACAAATAATAGTCTATCGCTTTTTTCTTTCAACATAATTGTTTTTCATAGACTACCAGAAACTATGGAGAAAAAAAATCGTCTGTTGGTACAAATTATTACAGAAGTATTGTGCGACGTGAATTCGACGAACTAAATAATTAATACAGATCATTAAACGAGCTATTTGAGGAACGGTAAGAATTCCCAATCACTATACGATTGGTCATTAAATATTGTCGTGCAATAAAAATGGAAACATTTTATTTATAAGGCGCTGGAATGTTTGTTAAATTTTTAGCTGCTTAGCAATTAGGTGTTTCTTTGAGATTTATTGCCTTGTAAAAGGATGAGTTCGGTCAAATCCGTGCATGCGGGGTGTAAAAAAGTCGTAGAAAACATTTTTACAACATTGTTTCTCGGTCTGATCTCGAATGTTAAAAAATAAATAAAAAGTAACAATGACGGTAGAATAATATAAGTCGATGGATCAGAGTTAAAATATTTAATATCAAATTTTGTTCGAAAATGGGTTATGTACTGAAATGTATCATAAATAACTTTTGTTATAATGTGGTAGAATATTTCATTTTCAAACCTACTGTTTTTAAGATTATACAAATATAAAAATATAGTATTTTAAATTCCTCATGCAATATTTTTATGAGCACAGATATTTTATTTTTTTAACAATGTATGTATGTATCTTTATAGTTAATAAAAAAAATCATTCTAGTTCAGAAAGTCCAATTATTTTACATAATGCAGTGTGGAAAAAACCTTGTTTTTTTATTTATTATGAAAGATAAATAAATCAACTTCAATATGAAACTGTACACTTATTTTGATATCGCAAAATTTTATTTGCAAACCTTCAAATTTAGTTAACGATATAGAAAGCTCAGTTCAAGAGATTAAAAAGTTATTATTTTATTTATTTAATTGAAACGTTTTAACATTATTTCATTCAGTGGGTTATTTTTATTATAGTGCTAAAAGATTTATCAAATACTAAAAATAATTAAAAAAATAATAATTTATGATATTACTTACTACTTTGACTATGTTGCGTATTTTTATTCTAATAATATATTATCAACTTCTTAGGCTGAGTGCTTCGAGCTTCAGCGCTTTAAATTTACTGTCCACTGTTGCAAAAAAAGCTATGTTGTTGATTTTACAATATAAGAACTCTTCGTTGAGTCATATCAAATTACTTCAAATATCAAGAAGAGGTTTCAGTATACGGATTGCCTAATTCAGAATTTTGTTTTACTTTTATTATCCCGTTCTTTCAGTAAAGAAGTTTTATCACAAATATTTTATCAAGCGTTTTTATTTATAATGCAAATAGTAATCCATCGAAAACAAAACATTATAGGTTATATTTAAAAAAAATAGCTTAATATTCACTAACTGTTTCATACATCATGTATGGAACAGTTCTGCTTTTGATACCAGATGACTTATACGTTCAATTATCATTTAAATTGAGCTCATACACAATAGGTACGTAGGCTATCCAATCCCTGACCCTTTTTTGTGATACCGGGATTTCAGGATTGACAATTTTTTAATCTCGGAATCCCGGGAACACTCAACATAAAGCTGTGTATAAATTGGGGTTCGAGATTGAGAACATGTTTCAACAATTTCATGTCAATTTCAAAAACCCAAAAATTTGCCGATTTCCCAAAATTACCAACGCGAGAGCTTTTTTTTTTAGCTCCTTCAAGAATTTTCAAATTCTCGAATCACACACATTGAAATTCTTACAATATTAATTTGTATCGATTATTATCAAACTAAAATAAATATTATACTATTCGCAAGCCGGCAGTTGCCGTCCCACAATATGTCCAAACGCTTCTCCCGGATTGGTCTGACATAAAACTAACCACAATACGTCAATCTGTCCGTATGTATAGGTATATTCAAATCACCTTAGTGTGCGGTACACAAAAATAAATTTCGGTCCGTGGAGCAGGCTTTAAAATTTAAGTGTAACTTAATTTATGTTCCCCACCTTGTTACCAGTGCTTAATATTTTGAGTTTTTTTAGGTGAGCGGCAATAAACGTGTTTTCATTACATTTTTATGAGAATCTTGTTTTTAGTTTTGCATTAACATGGAGAAGGCATGTTATTTTCAACACTTGGCTTTTATTGAAATGTCTATCGAATTGTATTTAATTAAATTAGTAATGGCTTCATAGTTCAGAGGTTCTGTTGTATCCAATTCGTTTATGTATTAAGTATTATTAATTGGAAATAAAATTACTCATTGACAGGTCTGAAAATATGTACAGTCAAAATATCACCACCTGGTGTTTAAATTCATGGATTGAATGTGAAAAAAAGCTAGAAATCTTGCGTTATTTAATTAAAACAAATCCTACAAGGAAAATCTACAATTTTATGTTGATTGTTTAAAAATCAAATGACATTACAGCTGACGCCAATTTGCCATGCACTTGACAAATATAATTAAAATAAAAAATAGTACATAATACATAAAAAAATCGACATACAAAATCAACAAAAAAGTAAAACCTAACAAACAGTTCACAAATACTATTACTGAAAATGTCCTCTTCTCTAGGCAATGATTTGATCAGTCGAACTGGCGATTCATACGTCCTACGCGAGGAACAAGTTTTGAAGAACAATGTTGTCTGATTTACCTGTATATTCAAAGGTATGCGAATCTCAGCACGATACGCATACACACACAGATTACGCATCGTGCGTAACTGCGCACTTTAAGTGAAGATAAAAGGTAGTTGTGCCACCTGGTAATTTCTATATATCATAAGACTTAATAAAACTAGTGTGTATCGAATCCCTTCAACAAATTTCTCCAAATGATCAATGGCGACTAGCGTACATTTAATTTATCTCTTTAAAATTGTTATTAACTTGGATTTTGGTTTAAGTATTTGAAATAAAATCAGATGACGCCTCATACGTAAATGATTTTAAAAAAACCTTATAAATTTTTCAAATATGATCAGGAGCGAATTCACTCATAGCAAGCATTTTAAACTAATGTTTGTACACTTTGAGCAATAACAATTCGTTGCGCAGCATTCAAATCTACAGATACATAATCTTAAAGACACGTCAAAGTACGTCGACAAAATATAAATAGATGCTACTGATTATAGTGGCTGAAGATATAAATTCTCGTTTAACCATTATCATGTAAGTAATATATATTTAAAATGTCTAAAGCAGAAGATTTTTGGTCTTCACATTAGCATTTATCGATATCGCCATTTTTCAAGAGGCGCTGTTGTATATCCATTTTATTTTAATATATCGCAAAACTATAATTTTGTATTAATAAAGAAAATGTTTGATTGTCTCTGTGTGAAAGATCATTTAACTGCCAAACATTCCAATTAGACTATCAATTATTGTTTGGGTGTCCTAATAAAGTTACTGCCTCTACGCATGATGACAATATAATGCCAGGCCGAAATAATTGCCGCATGATAATTTAATTTTGAATTTGTTGATGTATTAACATTGCATTTGATTTCATGCATTGTTAATCTTATGATGGTTATGCTCTTACTAAAACTATAATTACATGCTCATAATAAAGCTCAAAAAATTAGATTTTAAATGTTAAATTGATATAGACATAAGATTCATATATTTTTTTAAAATAGTTGACTTCTTCCAGTGTCAAAAAAAGTTTAGTCTCAGTTTATATATGCAGTTTATCCAACAATTCTTATTATTTTTAAAATATCCAAAAATTTCATGTGGTCATGACATCGGGCATTTTAACTTTGAAATAACCTTATCGTAGCCACCTATACAAACTGTTTGAACGATACTTTGTGTAATTTTTGTTAAATGTAATTTTCTCATTCTCATTGTAGGGCTCAATTCATAAAATCAATCGTTCAACCCCCTGAAAAAGTTCAGTTATTTTCACCATACTTATGGTGAAAATAACTGAACTTATAATATATACTTATATATTCCTAATACATTTTCTACCCAGTTTTTTCCTCATGCAAGACAGTATTTTTTTCCAATGGGTTAAGGTAAGATAGATGAAGATAAACGCACAGTAATAGTTTTGCTTACACCAAGTTACAGTGCCACCAGTCAACACTCACGCTTCATCAGACACCCTTTCACTATCTTCATTTTAGTGTTGCGTGGTGTGTTGTGCTGTAGGTTACGAAAAAACAAATAAATCAAAACAGATTTATTCATGCATAACTTGAATTTATTGATATACCAAGATATATTATATAATTCATTATTTGGTAAAAATATAGTTTTTGAAACATTCAAATAGTAAATAATGGGAAAGTATTTTATGTTTCGATATAGGTAATTACTATTAGGGTGAATCCTAAATGTAAGTTACGGAGCGCAATATTTGCAAAACTTTTGTTATGTCGAGTTGTCAATACATTCACGTACATTCATATAATACATTCAATACGAGAATATGGCTTCCGAAAAGAGGTATCTCAGCAGAAGTTTTTTCCAAGAAAACAGTTGTTTTCATTTATTTAACCTCTCTTTTTCGAAGAGAGTAATAAAGAAAAGGCAGGGCCAGTGGTTAACTAATGGCTCTCGCTACGTTCCGTTATTTTTTGAGATTGTAAAGGTGGGAGGGAATTTTTAGACATCACAAACACTGGTGCATTTGAGAAAAATTCGATTTATTGATTGAAAAAATTCTGTTCGCCCTGGGACCCGAACCCGTGAGATCCGTCACGGAAGAGAACAATCTTGACTGCTGCGCCACGGACCTAGATTTAGACACGTATTTCATTACATTATATCATGTCGTTTATATATTCGGAGCTTTTATTTTGTTATGATTGAATCATTTTGTATTACCCTACAATTATATTGCGCCAAAAGGCGGTAGAATGAAAGCTTGAGTATTTCAATAATTTTCATAACTTTCAATTAGGTAACATTATAAAAATCCTTGTGCTTAATCTATATTTAAGTTTGATAAAGCTACTCATAAGGTTAGTTTTGGACTTATTTATAATTATTCTTAATTGAAGAGTCATAAATCAATTTGAATGTGTGATTAATTTGAGGTGACATCACATCAAATTTCTTAATAGATATTTAATGGCATGCTTATCATTTAGAAATTTTCAACGCATCAAATTAAGTACGTCGAATATAAGGAAATAAATAAGTTTAAAAAACCACTTGGGACAACAACTTTTTTGCATTTCTGTTTGCGATCAATCTCTTCTAAATTCATCTAAAACATTTTCAATCTATCTTACCTAATTCTTTTATGAAGTGAAATATTTTTGTTTGTCGATATACAAAGACATTTTTCAATTCTGTGTTAATTTACTTAGAATATTATTTTTTACTGTTATCTTATTGGTTATTTTTGTTTAATATATTTATGACTTACTTACAGTCAGTCTCTGTTGCTATACAATAAAAGTGTGGGACTGGTTTCAAACGTTTGAAAATATGTATTTTACAAATTATCTATATAAAATATATGGTATATAAAATAGTTGAAAATTAATAATCTTCTTCTCAAAAAAACTTATGGTATCTGAAAATTTTAGTTAATTATATTATTTACTTCTAAAGCATGTTTTTTTTACTGTTGTTACAAACGTTCACACTCTAAATGTGTTATAAAATATTTACAGAGAGTTGTCAATCTTTATTACAAATAGAATTTTAAAATTTTGCAGCGAAATTATTTTCTACAATAATAAGTATCTCTTCAATTTAGTTTGAAGAGGCGATGTTGACTTCAAAAAAATATTTTTAGCGTCGTTTTTTAATAACACGTGTCCAAATATGTTTTGTTGCTTTATTGAAACCCCAACAATTGTTTTAAGCTCGCAAAAAAGTTTTTCTGTTAAAAAAAACATTCAGTTATTGTCAATTCTTATTATTCACTGTCAATTCTTGAAAGGAAGTAACATGTATCATTTTTGTATCTCAATATTTGATAATACTCGCCATAAGCAAAGCTGATGTAGATTTAAAATAAATTATGTGGAATAAGTACAAAAGTAAATATTTTCTTTTAATATATAAAAAAATAATTACAATAAGCTATTATCGTTATTATCAAGATAATCTTAAAAGTAATGTTATTATTTTTTAAAGTTTTCAATCTGCTTAATTTAATTATTAGCAAAAAATCTTATAAAATATAATAACCCCGGTATAAGAATCCAGTGAAAATAAAGACGAGTATACACCTATTTGTATTTGCATGCATATATCACGTTGTAATGTATGAAGCGACAGACGACGGAAGCAGTGCAAATCTTACGCGCATTTTCCGCCACTCAGATTTCCAACATTTCACCCACTACACTTTCCACCCTTATCTCGATCCCTTACCCCACCGCACCTCGCCCCCTACTTGCAACACTGTTCCCACACCGAGGATCCGTGTTTAACATTTATAACTACATCCTGGAAAGTAGAACCTACATCCTTTCTCTTCATCAACCGGAAACGGGCCTTGGGTGCCTCATTATTAGGGGTTAATATCCCGCGGCGAGGGTTGAGAGCGACGCCGGGGGTGCGGATTGAAAGGTCCCCACCGGAAGCGGTCGCCATGGTTACCGTGAAAACTCAGGGGTAGCCCTCCTCCACCCCTCGAGGATCACGTGATAACGACTGTCATGGCTTCTTTCGACGGGAAACATCGCTACATTTATAAGTATACAGTTAAGGTTCTGGTTTTTAGCAGAAATTTTTGTATCCTTAAATAAAAAGATCATATTTTCTATAGTAATAAAATATTGTAGCTGTTAAATCGATTCTAGCTAGATTCCCTTTTAAAAAATATATATTTTTCTGGATCTGGTTGTGTGCATTTTAAGTCATTTGAAATTGAAAAAAGCTGGAAATAATAACCGTTTTATAGTTAGGTCTGCACTGTTTCACAAACATCAGTTTTTGAACTCCGCCAAGTGATCGGAAGTAAAGATATCCGTACAGCTTTTTTTCAACAAAACATTTAGAAATAATTGCACAAGTGTCTTTAAGTTATTGAAGGAAGTTTGGCAGAATATCGAAATCGACAAATTATACATATTAGAGAGGAAAGTTTTTTTAAAGAATTTCTTAAATCCGGTTAGTTAATAGTAATATGTGTTCAATGCATTTTCTGATATTATCCTGACTACTTTCAGTTCTCTAGATAGGCGTTTCTCAACTGGGCTCCACGTGGAACAAACGATAATTAGTCAAAATACTTAAACGATTTTTTGTCACTGACTCGCTTGGCGATATTGAACAATTATTGGCTTAAAACAAAATTTACCTAATTTTGTCGTTGAAGATCTTTTGCCGATTATAGGTTGATATAACTTGACTGCAAATTTTTCAAATAAAGTTATATGGGAGCATTTCGGCTATGGAAAAAAATAAAAATCTTCTCTTGGAACATAGTTTTCATAATTTTATTAATTTACAAATTATCTTAAATATATAGTTTATACACACATTACTTTAACCGTTATATAATATTAAAGAGATATTATAATACTGTTATTAGAAAAGTATTATTGAGGAGAGCAAAATAGTACAAGCAGCATTTCATAATAGGTACTTAATGATGAAAAAGGGTTAGATCATAATGTCATAGTTTAAATTTTGATTTGTAATATTTTTTGAAATAAATTAATATCAGAGGGCCTGTATAATTTTCAATTTAGATTTACAGTGGCAAATTTATGTTGCATCTGCAAGAGAGATAGGAGTCGTTCACATAATTTTATATAATTTTTTTTGGCAATACAACATTCATAAGTTGTTTCATTTTAAAGCTCACATTTACAAATATATAAAATGATTTTCGTAAAATAAAAGAAATTTGTATAAAAAATTGTTGAATAAGTTTATTATAAAATTGATCTTTTCAGTAAGATATTATGCTGATGATAATAATAAAATATACAATAATTTTTGATTGTATTGGATACGTACTTTAAAAAAATTTGTCACTAAAAAAATTGTTTAATTTATACCAATGAACAATCGTCTGGAAAACAAAATTGATTAATTATTGATATTTAAAATCTTTCAAAAAAAACAACGAAAAAAATATTTATTTTAGTTGAACTCTTTATGAATCAGCAGTTAATATATTAACGTCATTAGATCGATACATTGCGTTTGACAAACAAATTCAAAATAGCTGTTCTCAAAACCATAATATATAATCTGATATTTTCAACTTTATATTTTTACAAGATACATATAATAAAATAAAACAGTTTCGATTCTTCTAAGCGTAGTTTGAAATAGATTTATTGAGTTATTGTAAAATTATAATATATATTATTTAATATTAAATTTTAACTGAAGTATCCGTCATGCTTAAGTACCAATGTATTAAAAAAAATGCTTTTTTATGTAGGATTGTTCAATAATTAATTCTATGATTGCACTTGACAAACTTATATTTACACAATATTCTCTTAACAAATTAAAAGCCTTCATTGAAACCAAGCTACGGAAAATTTGGTAAAGTAAGTAAATAATATAATTTCATTATTCTTGGTGTGATAGAAAATCGTATTGAATTTATCAATTGGTATATTATATAGCTATGTATTAATGCAACCACTGTACAATTTTAGTAGAGATGCATATTAGTTAAATAGCGAAATGAAACGTTGTCGTGTTTAGGTATGATAAGTATTTAATTTATAATTTCTGCACGTTTTAAAAGTCAACCAGTTTTATTTTTCTAAATTTTAATGATTTTAAATTGTAAACTTTGACAGATTTGCTTAAATCAACATCTTTGACTGTAACGTTAAATGTCACTTATAAATGTTTCAGTAATTTACACAGCATCAAATATTAAATAGTTTCATATGTGTTATGTATTTGAAACAACCAGAAAGACTCGAATTAAATATAGTATATTTCATTTTCTAATTGTGGCTGTACAACATCAAATTTAAGCTTTATTCGTAGGTAAGTAGGTATATAATATATTATTTTAGTTAAAATATTAGAAACAGTTAGAAGATTGTTTATCTTACAAAATGCCTAATGAAGAAATTCTCTAAGCACAGATAACGTTATGTTTCTTATAAATATAATGTATTTCTATAATTCAAATCGTATTGTGTTTTATTTTTTATTTAACTTACAAATACTATTTGATTATTTTGTTTATAAATACATAACCCGAATAATTATTTTGACAGAATTATGTGTATAGTAAAATTTAAATATTTATAAGACAAGCAAAATATGGGATGTTATTACATATTAAATCACAATATTTTATATTTAATTAAATAATTTCGGCATCACTTTTATTATTCCTATATATAAATTAATCATAGTGTCTTTTTCACTTAAAGTTTATAATTTTCAACTCATCTCTTCAATGAATATTCGTAATTCTTTTGCTAAGTTTCTTCGGTACTCAAAAAAAAACTGACCGAAAGACCTCACAGTTGCTTTATTTTTATGGTACTAGATTGTTTTTCGGGAAAAAATGTATGCTAGCAAAATAATTTGAGGAGAAATTTTATTAGAGGTATAAATTTTTTCGTAATTGAAATTATAAAAAAATATCAAGCTGAGATTAATTTTGATTATTGAGATACGGTGTACACTAAGCAATCCAACGACAATGTATCAAAATTGAAAATTTTGAACGTATATTTTATCACCAATATTTAAATTGTCGATGTGTTGATTTCACAGTCACTTATAAATCCACTTTTTTTAAAATATAAAACGTCATTTGGAAAGTTTATTTATTTCTCGATTATAAACACTTTTTTTAATGCCAATACAATTCGCGTTCCATTTTTAAATCGGCATCAGACTGAGCTCAAGAGCGCTACGGCCTATGATGGTGAAGCTCTCTCCTCAGTCGCTTGGCAGCACTGTCATCATCAGGTTCGCTGCTGTCTCTGCCGCAGTCATCGTCATCAATCGGTTGTTCATCGCACTCTTCACCCAGCTCTTCTTGTTTGCGTTTGGCGGTCGCCATTTCAGCAGCATGCTTCTTACGCCATTTCGTTCGCCTGTTTTGGAACCATACCTGTAATAAAAGAGATTGTAAAATTAAAATCTGACATCAAAATCTTAATTGTAAAATAATCAGTTTATCAAAATCAAAAACACAAAAAAATAATGACAATAAAGTTGATTTTGGATATCAAACAATTTTCATTAATATCAATCATACATGTATGTATGTATATTTGAAGGTAAAAGATTAAAGGAAAATAAAGGTTCACCAATAAACGAGGTTGCATGTTTTGGATTTAGCCACTTTCCCTACAATCACATTTCGTCACAAAAAAGGCATTTTTTTACTAAATTATTAATTATTTTATAATATATATTTTCAAGCCATTTATAAAACGTATATAAATTTCATTCAACTTAAACAAAACTACATCTTTGCAAAACTAAAACTTGAACGCCTGAAGATGCCGAAAGGCGAAGCCCGGGTCGTTAGCGACAAAATCTGTATGAATGACATAATTTTAACGATTCAAAACTATATCTTTGTATTCAGATCATTATTTTCCTATGCGTAAAAGTAATTTTGCACGACAAATACGATCCGAATACGATTATTATTCCGAACGAAATAATTAAAAATAAAACTCAATTAAACAAATTCATTTGTGTACGGATTATGGCGCTCCCACTGTGGAGCCCCGTTCCCATCTTTCGGACCGCTGCTGACTAAAATAATATTCCCCTTTGAGTTGGTGGAAATTAATTTTGCAAGGATTTAGTTTGTTGAACCGACACGGGGTGCAAAAGGATTCCTGTGAATTAATTGCGTATTAAATATTAAATGCTACTAGATAATTAATTTTGAAATACGAATCGTTCAATTCCACGTCGAGCACTTTAAATGGGAATATTTTTTGTCATGGTGGTGGTGTGTAATTAGTAATACAAGACAATTAAAGAAAATTAATCACAGAAAATATTTTGTGAATTATTTTATCAGAAGTATTAAAATATTTAGATGATTTCAGACGTTATTTTTAGAGTCGATATTCAGTGATGTGGTATATTTAAATTTACATATTTCTTAAATCAGCAAATTTGTAAAATATTGTAAATATTAAACTATTATAAATTTGCATGTTTTTGAGTAATTTTGTAAATTCAAAGTATGTAATATGTAAAAAAATAAGACAGTTCCATTCAAATTCTTGCATAATGCACAAACGCAGTGTTGTTAGGTGCGTTACTGGCGGTATACTAATATGTACCGTATTTGAATTTAGGGTGTGTCTAATTTTTTTTATCCATATACGCTCACAATGTGGAGCATGTGGTCTCCTAATTATGGTATCTCAACAGAAGTTTTTCTACGAGAAATGTTGTAACTCAGTCGCTCAACCTCTCTTCTTTCAAAGAGAGTAGTAGGGATAGAATGATAAGACTAGAGCAGGACTAGTGGTTAACTAATCGCTCTTGCTACGCCCAGTTGTTAAAGGATCGGAACGGTGGGAAGGAAGGTAGCTGAGATTAAGCGAGCCCCTTGTTAAAGTACTGACAGCCCACCGTTGGGTATATATCATTATAGGTTATACAAAATATATATTCATTTAAACTCAATTTGTTATGTTTTACGGTATGTAAAAATGTATCAAATTTTAAATTCTTGTGCCTTACCGAAATTGAATATTGTCATTACAAGCTTTACTTAGTTAGTAAGAATCTTTATTTTTTAATGGGCTGAAGAGTTTATATTGAATACAATAAAATTGATATTTTTTTAATTATTCAAAGTTTCATTTGTGAAATACGTCAGTTTAGCTATTATTTAATTAAAGTCATTTCAAAAGGTATTGTTGAGTTATAAAAATATGTAATTAATTTACATGACAACATAATTCATTTTTCGACAGTAATGAGTATTATAATAGTCGTTTATGTTTGAATGGCTGCTTTTGTGTTGTGTTTATCTAACCAACCCCTCCGCATTAAGAGATGATGAAGTAAGAGTAATATCTCTTGAAATCTTCCTGTCTCCATTTTGAGAAAACGCTACGGTTTATCGGAGATTTATTATGCTACAAAATCATCTGTTTGTTGAACATTAAAATATAATGATTATAGAATTTTTTTATAACTTATTTTTAATAATACCAATTGAAATTGTGTTTAATCATGAAACATATTAAACCGTTGTAATTAAAACATTTTGTTTTTCAAATTGTTAAAGTGACCTAACTATATCAATACAAATAAAACCTATTACTCTCTGCTTATTATACTCCAGATCCTCGTTTTACACGTGGGCTACGTTCCGTGCAAAATAGACTTCCAAAAATCAGGTTAATAAAAGTATGATAATGTCGGCGATGAGCGAACTGGTCTTGATATTTACATACATGATTTGGAACTATTGAAGTGAAGATGAAATTGACCTAGATAAAGTACGTTATACTTAATTGAACCACACAATTTTAAAACAGTATAAAAAAGAGACAAATACATATATAAATAAGTTTTTCTCGTAGTTAATTCTATAATTAAAAAATATATTTTATACTTTGTTTATTTGTATATTGAAAATGCTTTATTTATATATTTTTTTACGTATAATTAATATTTTAAAGGTACTGTATTAATAAAAGAAGGCCAACATTTTTAAATTAATCCAAGCTTCGTTTTCAGTGACACTTACGATCATTGGTTTTAAGATTTTGAGCTATCAGGCGTCATATATTTTAAGTACACTTACCTGACAATTGTGTATTCTTAAAGAAAGTTTTTTTTATTCTTTTAATAATTATTAAAAATAGTTTATCTTATTCTAAATTATAATTTTAGAACTTTGTATACCAATTAAACAGATAAAGGCATATATGTATAAGGTACATTCATATCAGTATAAAACAGGCTGTTTTCAATAAAGCCGGGTATATTTATTTACTGTAAACAAAGTACCTTTGAATATAAAGTATCAACAGTGGAAGCCTTAAAATACCGCTTCAGTTATAGTAGGGTATAGTGGGGTATAAACTCCATCGGATATAGGAACGAGGCAAAACAGGGAGGCTAATGATTAATGAACATTATATGGCCGGCTAAGTACCGTGTAATTTGCAAATACAATGCATAATTACCCTTGATTACTTTCTCTCTCCTCGCGGCAAGGAGGAACACCAACAAAAGCGAGATGCCTTCACACACTCATACTCACTTAAAACATAAAATTTTCATTTTACAAGCTAGATCTGGGTTTATATAACCGTCTCTTTCGGTTATTATGTTTTCCGCGGTTGGATAGTCTTCATACATCTCTTTTACTCCTCAGTTATTTGATCATATTAAAACAATGAGGTTCGTTTAACGTGGAAGCAGTTCGTTGAATCTTTCAGTTAACAAAGTTCAGTCGAGGCTTAGAGGAAATTTATGAAAGAGATGTGAAGATGGAAATAATGTTAATTAATGGTGGATTAAAAAAGAGGCTTTAATGTATAATTAATAATGTCTTTTTAATATAAACGTGACATTTTAATAATTATTGTAGCTTTTACAAAATAACTCATACCGTTTATTTAACATCAATATGGAGATATTTTTGACAGTTTTCTTAGTAACGTTAATTTGACATTATTGGAATACAATTTAGAACGGCGTAAAATTCTGTCACTTCTATAATTTCAAACCGCTTAATTGTCGCATTATAAGCTTATTTTTGTGTAGATATTGTCATTTACAGTCGTTTTATACTTATTATTTGCATTTAATAGCTACATGAGTCTATACATACATATAAAACCAAAAAATATTAAATAAATTAGCTTATCTTCCCATCAAATTAGCAAAACGTGAAATTGATAGCGTTGTCTTTGATTTACACATTCCATTTTTTCTATAACCATAAAGTAATAAAACAAATTATATAAGGCAATGCATTTCATTTTCAGTAGTTACATATTGCTATTCCACGTCCTATGATAATATTTAAAATTAAATAATACAACAATTATAAATTAATACTTGATAAAATTGTTTCTCACTCTACTTAACTCTTCTTGTATAATTTCACAGATAAGAAAAATCTAGTATAACTACATACATTCTATTCTTGCTTTCTAAGAGAAAAACATTGTGTTTTTTTTATTAAAAAAAATATCTGGTCGAGTTCTTAACGTCGTTGATTTAGGTGGCAGTAGTCATGAGTTGGAGTCCCAGTACGGAAAGTTTTATTTTTTAATTTTACGAAGAATTTACTTCCAACCATCCGACTCTAAGAGTTAGGTGTAAAGAAGATCGATAAGCTAGTCACTGGTCACTTTTCATAAAAAAAATAAGTGGCTGAATAACAAGAAGTTCTCGTAAAAAATCTTTTTTTGAGATAAACTCAATTGGCAGTTTTCATACACTTCATTGAAATCAAGCATTAAAACAATTAGCAATGTAATGCCGACAATTATTCTATTTATCCAGATTTTGGGAATTATTTTTAGATCAATGATCTCTTTCATGCAAAAGCTTAAATAATAAAAAATAATAAATGATTAAGTCTACCGTTTTACCAATTACAAAAGAAAGTCTATCTCAGATAAACAGAGAGCAAAGAAAACGCACCTTTTAATATTTTAAGTTATAGACAATTAATAAAACTCTATATTTAAAATTGTAATTTAAAACACTTATTAATGATAGCAGCGCTCTGCGTCCATATTTGTAAACTGTAGAATAATGAAGATATATGTTTCAAAAGCGCCATCTTATGTCTATTAGTCGGTGGTGTGAGGTGAGAGGGAAGACCTTACTGGGGTGGCAGGGTGCAAAACAGGCGAGGGACGCTCATTAAATGTTCTTAGGACGAATTATTATCGCCATCAAAACATGCTTACGATCTCGAGGGTATTCAAATGTTCGATTTCGCAATTAAATGACATTCAAATGATTATTATTTCCATTAAAACAATCGTTTTGAATTATTTATTACCTGACTGCAGCTTATAACTCTATTGACGTCTCTAATAATTAACCATTTTAAATATTAAGGCGTATTCTCAAGCGTGTTCGTCGCCTGCTGTGGCCCAGTCGGTTAGAGCTTGCTCTACCGATCACGCAGGTCTGGGTTTGATTCTCGGTCAGATCACAGTGAATTTGAGAATTATTCAATTCAAAGTTGTGATCGATGACTGGGTGTTTGTGATGTCAATTCACATAATTTTCTCTCCTCCCATCCTTCTGATCCTTTAATAACTGGGTGTAGCAATAGCGATTAGCCAACCACTAGTCCTGTTCTAACCTTATCCTTTTTTCCGTACTACTCACTTTGAAAAAAGTGAGGTTGAGCGACTGAGTAACAAACAGTTCTCGTAGAAAAACTTCCATTGAGATACCATATTTTAAAAAAATAAAAAATTCTCATGTGAATAAATGATTAACGTTTATTCAAAATGTCTTATTTTATAAAAAAATATATAAAACAGTAAATTACAATGCGTCAAACATTTAAGGGAAAGTAAAGAAAAATTAATGCAAGCCTCTCTAGATCAGCTTGAAAAGAAATGACATAAAAAATAAACATTTAAAATTGAAATTTGTCATTTGTCATTAATACAATCTCTCTTTACTAAGCCTTAGTTTTTGATAGGCAAGCATAGCCTTCATTATTTGCGGAGACAAACGTTTATATTAATAGTGACTTAAAAAAAATAATGTTTATTTAATATTAGTTATGTTAAGCTCAATCAAAAAAAATAATAAGAAGATTGCATGAAATAAAAATAATCAAACTATGCAGTGAAATATCAAAAGCAGTAGAGTCAGTTAACTCTCTAAATGGTTCTGCTTAAAGTGATTTCATTAAATATATAATTGTCTTATGTTCATTGAATAAGAAAACTATGAATGTATTGTCGTTTAAAAATAAAATTCATTTTTTTTATTGCTATTCAAAAAAAAAAATATGGGAGTAATAGCATGAAGCATTTATATCCCTAAAAAGAACTCTTAATTTTTTGATTTTAATAGAAATTTTCTCTCACGGTTTGCTAAAATACGCGTCGAACTAAATGAGAAAATTAAACTTAAATTTAGAGAACATCACTTTATCTCAGGAAAATCTTATTTTAAAACAAATTTGCATCGAGGATTAATTTTAATTATTTTAAGGGCGGTTTTGGTTGGCGCCAATCACCCTATATAATTTGCAAAGTAATTAAGGGAACAGCACTTAAGGGTGGCGATAGTGTAGGGGTGAGCCAAACAAAATTTATTTTTAAAACAGTTTACTTCGAATAAATTTTTTCCATCATTCAAACATATGGGTGGTATGAAAACACATGTTAAAAATGTCACTTTAAATTAATATAAATATAAATAATCGAATAAAACTCTACATCACTGTTTAGTGGTAACTGCAATAGCTGAAATTCCAGATAATATAAATATTCAACATAAACACAACTTTATTCTGTACATTTTGGAATTCCATTGACAGGAAATAAGTATAATGTGTTCAGTAGATAAATCTTTAAAAAAATTATCATGTTTATTTTTTTCCCACCATATCCGTTTGCAATGTGGAGAATATGGACTCATAATGAAGTTTATCGCAACAGAAGTGTTTTTTTAGAGAACTGTCTGTTACTCAGTTGTTAAACCTCTCTTTTTTAAAAGAGATTAACAATAGAAGAAAATGACTAGGATACGACTAGTGGTTAGCTTATCGCTCTCGCTGCGTTTGTTTTCAAGATATAAAGGGAGGAAGGGAATTTAATACCTACATCCATGCCTTCGGAAAAAAATCCATAAATCTATTATTTTAAATTATAGAAACTGTCCGTACTGGGATTGAAACCAGTGACCTCCGTAACCGAAGCTAACGACGTTGATCACTATACCACGCTGCCGGCTGTATAATATATATATTTTTTTAATAATCTATAACACAAACATATTTAACATGGAAGCTTACTGTCTATGAGTCAAATTTATAAACTTTGATCGCAGTGTGAAGCATTTACTTGTAGGCTAGAAAGGATAATAAATTAGTTCAAGTTAATGGATGTTTGTGAGGTGTCAATATTAGTTGTCAAATTAAAATCTTTACTTTATGGAAAAGCTTAAAACTATTTTCCGTAAAAGTATTGATTGTTTTATACTGAATAAGCGTTCTTGATATTTTGTGCTCCAGTAATATCACACAAATGATTGAAGATAGTCTATTGGGCAAATACTTTTTCTAAAGCAAGGAAAAGAGTATCTGAAAAATGATCGTCTCAAATAGCTGGTGATACATAAAAATATGTTGAGAGCAACGTTCTCTCTAATTTTTCTATTGTGTGTGCAGACCATCAACTACTGTAAACAATAAATTTCCAACAAAATAAAAATTGTGCGCAAATATTAGGTATGTAATCAATGACCCACTGAAATTTGGTGAAACAATCTTCTTTTTACAATATCTCTGTGTGCAGTATGTGCGGGGATGAAAAAGTGTGTGCGGCCACATTTTGGGAGGTGTGTGCGCGCACACGCGCACACCTTAGCGGGAACATTAGTTGAGAGATATATAATCAAATAAACTAAAGACAGTACGTCATATTAAGTAATTCATTACAACTTCGAAGATGTTTTGAGATTTTTTACTATTAATAAATAAGTGTTTCTATTGCAACCTTGGAAAGAAGAATTCAGACGAACACGAAGGAAGAAGACAAACTATCTGTAATTATGTTACTAGATTCAGTAAAATCGCATTTCAGTTAAAAGTGAGATTCACAATATATTTAATTGTAGGTAACATTTTTTTCCGAAAACTAAAAAAGTCTATCACAGCCATACATAATGAAAGTCGAGAACTGCTTGCTTTTATGGTAAACAGATTCTGTACAAAGGCTTAAAGTGTAGGCACGCCGTATGAGGACAATGTATAAAATGGGGGTGTAGCAGCCCTCTACCCTCACACTCTCAGGGGTTCTAATGACTGGGTTTTATGTTGCAAGGGTTGTGGTGGTCATTTATCTGCGGCGTCGGAATGAAGTGGCGGAAAGTTTCAGATAGCGAAAAAAGGGGTCCAAAATTTTTGAAAACGTACTCGACAAACAAAAGAAAATAAACCCACTCATTTTAAAGTACTCTTTAACAATAATATGTTCAGCGCACTACTAAAAATTAGTAAAAACTATAAACAGCGATGCCTATGATGAATTCTTTTTTTCTTTTTCTGATTATCTTGCCGTACATTACACACCCTATCAATAAGGTATATTTTATCCAAAAGATTCAAATTTAATTTGTTTACGACTGAACATTTTATTATAAGTCAAATGTTCTTTACAGTGCAAGAATACAATAGTTAAGATTTGCATCGTTGCATTTTATTAATGTTGAAAGTGATATTTTTACTAAGCGGTTAATTTCATTAAATATCTATTAGCTCGATAACTTATAAACTATGGTTTGCCGATATATTCGTTGTTTTAATGATGTAAATGAAGGTATAGTTTAAAAGAGTTGCACGTCCATTTGATAAGCTGACTTTAAATTAACATAAACGTTGTTAAAACATTGCATAAACAAGCCCATAATAACATTTTAGACTAATATCATATTAAAATTCAGAGAAATCGTGATGTTATTAGATTATTTTTCATGTGGCTATCACGTCACGCGGGGGGCGGGGGTTGGAGGTGGTCATTAAGAACGCCCCTTATCAAATGAAGCGCTGTAAACTCTCGTTTAATAGTATTAACATTCACTGGACGGTAAAGCAGCTCATGTTTGTACTACACTACGCCATAGGTGAGCGATAATTTGATTTCATACATTTTGCTAATTTATCTTTCATATTACTGCAAACAAATGAAGCCTTTATTACAAAAACGGGTTATATCACTGAAATCAAATTTTACAAGGAAGACTAAACACTGTTCAACAAGAGAAAAAATCAATGTAGCCAAGAAAAATAAAGGAGGGAGTTGGGTCAACCCCGACGTTTCCAGTTTTGTTTTTATCTTGGAAAATGTCTTGTTTAATATAATTATATACAAGTATGTACCTTCTTAACGAGAGGCGTACTCGTGCCCTTAACAGGTGGCATTCGAAACTCATTTTTCGATCTGAACTGCCAAAGTCAGTTTTTAGAAAAATCCTCAATTAACGAATTTGACCATTTTTAAATACTCCATTAAAACCTATATGCTTTACATTGAGATCTACTTATATGGGTTAAATATATAAAGATAGATTATAAAATAGCACAGAACTGAAAGTGTAATTCTAATGTCAGATTCTAACTGAAATTTTATTCAATCACTTGGGTAAGCGTAGATGCCGAAACGCGGATGTCATTTTGGTTTAAAATATATATAATAAGAAAGCACGAAATACATATTTCGTACGATCATTTTCAACGTATTATTAACGTAATGATTTTTTTTAATGCTAACTAAAGGTCAATTAATAAAAAAGGGTTTTTCGGATTTTTATTTTTATCCTTAATAAGAGCAATAAATAAACAACAAGCTGCTTTACTTGAAAAAATGATTTTCGGTGTCACAAGTAGTCTTTTTGATTCATTTGTCGATTCTTGGTTTTTTTTTGCATTTGTACATACTTGGCTTTTGAGAGTCTTGATTTTCTGAGTGAATTTAATTCAAGTAAATCAGTATTTTGTTTCTTCTTAATGAAGACAAATATTAAAAAAGAAAATTATGTGTTTTTATTTTAAATAATCGATTACGCAAGATAAGTAAGTATACATTTACTTTGCTGTTAATATAATTTGATAAAATAACGTTCATCATGCTTCGTGATTCCGCCTTTATCCTTCGAGTAAGAGCTACATATGCGACTAATGGCAATGGGGCGCAAGCCTAATTACCAACCCACTTGGGGGATCCTTAACACATTTAGATCCACTATTTCATCCCACACAGAATACGGCATGTATGTAGATTGCAGCTGAATTTAATGGTTTCATATTTGAATTCATCTCTACAATTTCATTGAATGCACTGAAGAATAACTTTAACATTCGATAACTGAATAATTAAGTGTGGGTTATTAATGAATTAATAAGAGATACCAAAAATTTTGTTCACATGTTTTCAATTGAAACCCAATTTGGTCCAATATTTTTATTTTTACTCGTTCAGCATAGTAGATCATTTTTCAACCTTTCATTATAATTTATTTATAACATTTTTTTATATACATCTTCATTTTATAAAAAATAAGGAATTTCTAAGACTGGACTTTTTTTATTTTTATTCAGAATTTAAAAATAAATGCATAATGATTAGATAAAAAAAAAGTCAAATACCTATGGTTTCATTTCAGATTATACCGCTAAATTTTCCCTAATCCCCAAAATCCCAAAAAATGATATTTAAGAAATGAATAAATAAAAATTACAAATAGAAGATAGGCCAAAGAAATATACGATGGCAATCGTTATGCAGCCACGGCAACTTTTCAAATTTTATAATAATGTCATTTTGCTGCTGATGAATTAACAAAATACGAAATTTATTGGAAATTATGTCAAAGTTAAATATATAATTTTATGTTTGAATTACTCACTAAAATAGTTAAATATGTATGTATAACATAAAAGAAACCAGTATATGTTTGACCAAATTTTTTTTAGGTATTTTATTTGCCAGTATATTGTCTTACTATTAATGTACAAAAAACTACCCTGTGGTTGTAGTGTACGCATTCTATACATCGCAAAAAGTTTAATTCAAAATAAATATACGATCTATACAAGTATCTTTCGCTGAAATCAAACAAATATTTTTTACTTTTTAATATAAAGCTCTTATTAAGTTTATCTCGATAATGAAATAATCCAGCCGCAATTTAGCAAACATACAAATAAATACGATAGACAAATCACAAAACCAAAATATTAGCAAACGAGATAATCCGATTAACAACCAGATATATCAAGACGAATCAGGGAAAAACAACAATGATAAGCGTGTGTCATGTTACCAAGTTAATGCTTTCAACTGAAATGCCACAAGAGACGTTTAAGATTGCGCCACCATTTTGGCAGACGATCTCATAACGCTCGCATCTCATGCGAATCTGAAACCAGATCTGACAACCAACACCGTATGATGAGATATGAAATGATATCATTTGTACTCACTCTACCAGAATGCCAGGGAATGCTGGAAAAATCAGAACGCCAGCTACGGAGCGAGGGAATTAAAAGCACTTCCGTAATCATTATTCCTTGAGTTTCATATATATACATCGACTGTAGAAAGGAAAAAGGACGTAACCCACATATATCAAATTTTACAGGAGGCGCAAAAAACGTGTTTTAATAATTTTGTGACATATGCAAATTATGAATTATACACAATCTTGAAGTGCACGGAGACTTCTAAACTGGCGTTTAATTGACATAATCTAACATTAATTCAAGAAATTGTCTAGGAAAAACTTTTATTTCACTCTTTTTTTCTTGGTTTTAATTTATAACAAGGTCATATTTTTCAAACTTAAAAGCTAAATTTAGAAACTAATTCGGCATTTGCAGCTTGCATCCGTTTGATAGAACGTGTATCAAGTTTGATACATTGTGATTATCGAAAAAAACCTGTTTTGAAAAAACTGTGGGTTACGTCCTTTTTCCTTTCCACAGTCGATATATATATATATATATAATAACCGGAAACAAGTTTATACTTTTATTTCATTGCCTAATACAATAAATGTTTTTGTCATCAGGTACTGATGTAGATCACACTAAAACAACAGGTGTTTAATAAGAACTTTTTCAGGTCAAGCAAATCAATATATTGTAGCATAGAAGGACTTAATGTGTGATGATGAGTTTGTATTCACATAACAGTTGTAAGACAATTACAGATATTCAATTTTTTAGATCCAGATATTGATTTATAAGTGCTTGGTTTGGAATTAATAATATTTTATAGAAAAAATTCGCTTAGAACTATTTTTTTATTGGTGTATGTTTTTGTATTATTTTCATAAAAAATGCTAAACTAATATAGATTATTTTTACTTGATAATAATAAAGTATTTAATGATAAGTAGTTGTTAATTAGTTGAAATCAAAATTCCGCTTTCAGAAAAAGATTTTAATGGGATAAATCATGGAGTTAATTTGTTGTTAGTTACAGGCTATTCAAAAAAGACATTCAAACCCTTGCTTTGCTGTGGTTATTGACAAGACGATTTTAGTAAAGATTTTATAAAGATAGTGGTAGTTGTGATTTAATTTTAAAAAGTAATATCTGTAAGCTTAATGTGGCCTATGTTTGATAACAGGGATAAAATAACATTCATATTTAAACAATTCGTAATATTTTTCTACTACGCCCCTGTTCGCGACGAAAGATCCCAAAAGTCCTTGGTGGCCATGTATATTTATGAGATCCTGAGCGCATACCCCTACTACGTCGCGCAGCCTTTTCTTCGACCCCTATGGCGGAAGTATACGACCAATGAAATCAAATAGCGGGCAAATAAAAGAATAGCGGAACAATGCCTTTGATGTGCAGGCTGCGCCCGGCCGCTCACTTATATCATGAATAGAAAAACCGGATGTGGTGGGCAATCAAAAAAGCACATCAAAAATTCTTGCCAGCCTTACGATTGGCTATATTGTTACTTAACAATGTCTAATTCATTGTGCTACGATATTACTGAGCAACAGAAAGAATAATAAATTTTGTTTACAATAAAGTAAAATTTACTAAATATAATGAACATGACAAGCGTTTTAACATATTTAAATCAAAATATTATCAACTATTTATTGATTATAATTTCACAATCAAACATTAAATTTATTCAATGTTTTATTTAAAAGATATTAGCAACGTCTTGAAGAGTCTCCTATAGTAGGCGTTTAATTCTTTCCAGATACTATGAAAAATGTAACGTACTATTTTTTTTATTTTATTATTCAAAATAAATTGCGATAATCATTGTATGTTTCGGTCGAGAATTAAAGTAAATACGCTCAAATAAATTGCAAAATGGATGAAACAAAAACATGTAACATTAAATTGAATGTATAAATTTGGTTACTAAATATTAAAATCATAGTTTTTATTATACGTTACACACTTCATATATAATATAAACGAATAAAATTGTACTAAATCTTTTTGCCTACTTTTTGTCGAATATTTTATAGATATCGCAACAATGATGTTATGATTCTCCATGGTTTTCTATTCAACTCTTTTCCCGTCAGATGGCATTGCTACATTTCAACCACCTCTTTTATCTTCGTATCATACATTCCGTCCTACTATATTCGCTACATCATGTTTTATGGCAAAAGCTACAACTCGGTCGCAATGTTTCATTTCCAATGATTCAATTAGTTAAGTGCAGCAATAACTTCGTATAAACTTGTCAACGTTTTGTTTGCCTGTCCGGAAACCCCCGAACCGGGGAAGTTTTCATTTCTTTGTTGTAGTATAAAGCCAACGATGATGGATATTTTATCAAATTGATATCGTAAACCGTCGATAAAAGTAAATAGGCTCGCAGTAAAAAATAATATGTCCAATCAAAAGTATGGCGAAGGAATCGAATGCGACTTCCATCAAAATAGATTTTAGTGCGATCTGACGGTTATCTGAGCCAAAATTATGAGCCATAAAAGGCAAATTAAAAAACAAACCAGTGGAATATTGTTGGTCATAAATAAAAACATAACAGAAATATAATTTAACGGCGGCAATTATTTACGTCGTTTTTTTGTTACATACGAATTTATGTGATTTTTCTGTATCGAAAATAGTTTTATTCAATATCGATTTTATTCCATATCGATAGACGTTACATAATATTTTAAAAGAAAATAAAACTAACGTAATAAAATATATTTTAAGTCAGACAATTCACTATTCAATCTTTAGAAATAACTAAATTAATTTTCAAACACTAATTTTATACATAAAAAATGGTTGAATTAATTAAGGATATTTTACAAACACACGTAAGAAAGATACTTATATTATGCCAAATGAACAAAAATTTCTCTTATTTTAAAATGTGATATTACAATTTTCTTCATTATATATTTTATCAACGATTTCAGAGATATTTACCCTTACATTTTTGCTTCTCTATTATAATTAATGTGTGCGGCAAAGCATACTAAAAGTAAAAATTCAATGAGAAAATAATCTAATTTCAAATAAATAGAATTTAAGAAAATATGATATGAACAGATTACGCAAAGCTATTAAGCCGATAATATAAAATAGTATTTCAGTATAAAAATAATATGCCAAAGAATTTATATAGGTAATAAATTTCTTTTTTTACCCATCATTGGATACAACAAAAAAACAAAATAAAAACAAAACCATCTAGCGTAAAAAAGCATTGAAAAAATACACTACGACCGATTGGTTCGTATTGTTTGTTACAGACTCGATATAAAACGAAAAAAAAATATCTGCGTGCATATATGTGTGCTTGAAATTTATTTTGAAATGGATTACTGGCCTCGGTTCATACGCGGAGCACCCCGACCAATAAATATGTCAAAAATTTCAGGGCAGGGATCAACGATAAAGAGATATAAATCCATCCATTTTTTTCAGTTGGATATAATGTATTTTTGTGCCGTTTTATGGCGGAAAAGTTCAAGTGACGTAATTCTGATGGGATTTTTTCTCACCTTCCCTGTACTGCAAGAGAATAAATGTAATAAAGGCATTATTTAGTGTTTATATTAATTTATTAATTTATTTGTATATTCATTCATGTTTTATTTTAAAGAAGTTTAAATTTTCTTAAAAATAAACGCAGTCATCAAGAGAGTGTAAAAAAACGTATTTAATTTATGTGAATATTAGAGTTTCGGTTCCGCGGGTATGTGTTTTATGAATGAATATAATTATGCAAAACAAAAAGTATAAGTATATAAAGTATCAGTTAAGCATACGTATCCTACGATGCTAAGTAAAAAAATAGTGTTTCGAAAGTGATGCATTTCTTATATGAGCATAAAGAAATTTGTAAAATTTAAAAAAAGTATGTGTAATTGTTTTTCAATATTTTCCACCCTTTATTTTTCAAGTAAAAACACGTACATCAAACATTTTAATAGTACTTCGTTTATATTAGATAAAATTGAAATAGTTCAGAAACTCTACATATTGACGATGGAGAGGAAAAAGGACGTTACCCACAAGTTTACAGGAGACAAAAAAGTGTTTTTGATGATTTTGGGCCAAAGATAAATTATGAAATATACACAATCGTGAAATGCAAGGTGACTGATAAACTAGTTTTTTATTGACTTGAAATTTTAATTCTTTTTTCCTGGTCGCAATTTTCACATGCCCTTCTATTTTCAAACTTAATAGTTACATTTAGAAACTAAGTAAAATTTTCTGCTCAGATTTTTTTGATAGAACGTGTATTAAGTATATTATTATCGTGATTATCTAAAAAAATCTGTTTTGGAAAAACTGTGGGTAACTTACTTTTTCTTTTCCACATTTGATATTAAGGAAAAGTTGTTTAAAGTTAAAATATACCTAAAGCTCAACACAGGGCAGCATTTTATTGTATTCTTTTTTCATGATTGTTTCACTGCATTAATATGAAGTACTATACAGTTTTGGCATTAATTAAAAAGGTCAAATACCCCACCCACCCTCCAGGTAATTATTTCCGATAAATTTGATGCGCAAGCGATAGACGTGTTTGTTGAATGAAAAATGGCCTACCATGTCAATGCGGACGCTCAATGGCTTTTTCGTCTGTTTTTTTATGCACAACACAAAAATAACGCAGCCAGGTACAGAAATGCTCCCGCTCTCGCATAAACTGAATCTATTTAATTCGCGGTCGACAAAAAAGTTGATTAAAATGAAAGCCATCACGGGACCGTCCGCCGCTTCCGAGTCACCATGATGCAAAATACTTCATTGGCGTTGCAACACATGTGACAGATTTTTGAATTGCGAAACCAGTATAACAGTTATATGCATTTATCTAAAAAAGCTACGCAATCTTTCAGTCGTAATATATAGAACATTATTTACTATTTTTGTTCACACTATGTCCTCTTAAAAAGTATTTAAACCATATTATAGACTCTTAAATGTGTCATTTCATGTATGTATATTTATGAAAAAAATAATGTGAAATTAAGCATATTTTTTTCAAAAAAAATTGCATTATCTGAATATTATAAAAAAATAATATAACGGATCAAATTTCCGATATTTTTAGAGAAGTTAATTTTTTACGGCATCTTATTTTTTTCAGGTATACATATAATGCATTGTTTTAGTAAGCACTTAATTTCTGATTTATTTATTTTTGAATGTGATGAGAGTGTCTTGAAATAAATAACTCAAGAATATCAATTTACGACAAAACGCTAGGAGAATAGGTATAGACTTATATATTTTAATTGGTCAGTATAAACTTAAATCGATCAGAATTTCTTTAGAACTTGATTAATAACTGTGATTAGGTTACGTTGTTAACATACAACTGGGCTTAAAGTTGTAATTATATATCGCATTACCGTTAAGCCGAAAAACAAAAATTGACTATCGGTAATTACCATTAAATCGGAAAAATATGAATATTAAAATATATATGTATATAAATACGTTTTAACTTAGAGTCTAGTTTTTAGTAAAATGTATTAAAGTATGTAATAGTCTTTTATTTATATTTACCGGTAAAGAGAGAAATAATTTATCGTTTACCGGTAATCGAAATTCTAAGGTGAATTGATAGTTCAAGTTTAAATACAGATCATACAATATAAATACTGGCCATTGAATATGTATACTGAGAATGTAATATTTAAGTATGTAGTATGTAATAGAATATTATTTTTTTTGAAAGCACACCATTTTGAAATTTGCTCTGAATTGTTTTTTTAACAGCTTTTAAATAATGTTGTACACTTTTTTATGGTGTACAATTTTAAATCCACATTTAAATGTGTGTTTTCTGTTTCATGAAATGATAAATCTTAGAACTTTTGGTTACAAGTTTTACAACTACAATCTTGATAATTCAACAAAGAGTATTGAAATCAAATAGCTTGAACAAAATTAAAGCTATACGCAATAGGCGCTGAACAAATTTCCTTCCGTATTAAATAGCGCGAGAGGCGTTTGCCACGTTGGTGCTACGACGCTCTACGGTGCTACGTTACTACGATAAAGAGAGAGAAGGAAAGAAAAACTCGCGGAATTTAATTATTCCCAAGGTGTGCATTTTATAAAAATGTTAAAAAAGGAAAATATAACAAGGAGTGAAGAGGGATTTGCGAAGCAAGGTGAGCTGGAAATGATTAAAGCTTGCATTTGCTCTTGTTTATTTTTTATCCTCTCCGTTATGAAATAACGCTTCGAATGGATGAAATGAAAATAACTTTATTAAATCACAATATAAAAAAAACAATACGAATTTATAATGAAATTTATAATTTACGCCTACACGTTTTTATATTAAAATGCTATTTTCCATATATAATTATTAAAGATTAAGGTCGAGAAAAACTGAATAATAAGACAAAATTTCGGTATGTAATTATTTATCTTGAATGTATTGCTTTTTTTAACTAAACCTATAAAAATAATTTAATAACTTCCGAATTATAGAGTAATGAAAATTCAATATATTATGGAAAAATAAACAATAATATTTATTGACTCTGATATATATTTAAAAGTATGATTTAGATTTAAGATATTGCAATTAAGATAAATAAGACCTGACATTAATTGATAGATAAAATAATTATCATAATAGGTATTTTCGTGCATTGTTCATCATCTAGTCGAATCTCATTTATTTAAATATGCTGATAATTGTATAATATACAAAATAAGCGATATACATAAAAAACTCTTTTTGACCAACTGTGGAGCTTAGTTTAGTTTTAGTTAAATTAAATTATAAAATAAAGTAATCTTTTAAATATCGAATTTGTGCATATATATATATTAACATAAAAAATATGACGCATTTTTCTTTTCAACTAGAGTGTATTAATAAAAGCTCGATAAAAAGCTGGAAAACGCTATGATGAACTGAAAAAAAAATGATGCGCGCACTAGCAGCAAAGTGCTTTAAAAATGGCGGTTACCAACGAGAGGGCATTAGTCAGAAGAAAAGGGATAAAACTCCGAGAGAAGCAGAGACAAAATACCCTACTAGAAGCCTCATATTTTCTTCCATTAAATCTGTGGATATCTTTCATTGTCCACTGGTGAATGGAAAAGAAAATATGAAACTATATCCGGAAAATATTGTGCTCTCTTTTTAATTCAAGTTTATGGTGTAGAGAGAACTTTTACTAGAGTGTTAATAATTCAAGGAAAATAGAATTTTCTAGCAACATAATGGTAGAAATATACAGCAGTAGTTTTTCATATAAATATTACGTCCAATTGATAAAGTATTTTTTTTTTGCCATTTTCAATAACGTTATAGATGCAAATAAATAAAATAAATCAGAATTCTATACTCAAGTCAATACATACAAAAATATTTCTTGAATTATAAATTAAATAAATTTTCTCACCTTTTAGTGGTTTGCTTCTTTTTATGGATAAATTTTAGCATAAAAGCATGATATTTTTTAAGGTTTTGGTAAAAGGGCAACTGCAGCTATCGTTCATATTATAATCTTCATAATATATCCTCAATCATAGTGAGCATTTAAAAAAAATATTTTGCTTATTCACCTGGTCCTAGGACAGTGTTGCGATCAATAAGAGCGAATGAAAACATGGTTAAATTTAAATTTGGTCTCAATTTACATATCCCCAAATCTTTTTTTCCAGATTCATTTGTTCTTTGTCTCTTCTTATACCAAGAATACATATTTTCGTAACAATTGTACGTACAAGTGTACTTACGTTCGTTAGATTTTGAACTGTTTTGTAGAACATAATTTAGACTTACTGCTTGGTGACGTGGAAACTATCTAAATGATCTTAACTTTTATTTTTTTTAAATTTAAGACGTCACATACTTTGTAAAAAATTAATGAACTGTTTATATACGTACATGTTTTTTGATTCGATATCGTTCTAAAAGTTTTTACTTTACTGAGATACTAATATTAATTAGCATTCGTTAATTAACAGCTGTTTGAAAAACGAAACGTTAAAATATATGACATAATTTATAATCCTTTTAAAAATGGTATGATTTATTGTACGTGTTCAAGAAATCTAAAAACAGCAGCATTTTTTTGAAACGCGTAGCCGTCGCCATAAAATAACGGATGAGCTAAAACTCCCTTAAACCATCCCTCTGTCTTCCTCTCCGCCCCCAATTAACTAATATCTTAGATCATTTTTAAAGCGGCACATTTGCATTTTTATTAAGGGTAACTTTTTCTATCCCGCTCGAAAGAAAAACACAAAAAAATACTACGAAGTATACAATAACGCGATTCAAGTGTCCCGAAGACAGGGATGAATTCTGCGAGAAGGAACGAGATGAAAAATGAAGAATACTCTTCTAGTACTTTGAGATATCAAGTATAATTAAGTTTAAACTAATTACAGCGTAATTTCTTAATATTAAACATTTTTAGGGCTTTTTTTAATCCTCGCGGGTGGCGTGGAGGATTTTTTTAATATTAATAATATGCAAAGACAAAGGAGTAATTAAATTTTAATTTTTCGTGTTGCTGTTTCATTTATATTTTCTTCATTCTTTATAAGATGACACAAAAGCTCCTCGTGGATAAGTTTTAATTTTAATTAAGCTCACGGAAAAGATGCAATTAGTACAGCGTCTTAAGTCTACAAGGGGAAATAGCTTAAAGATATAAAGTAAAAAGTTATGGACTCTGGCTACAGAATACGCTATTAGTTAAGCTTCAATTGTATTTATATAGTATTAAAGAATTAAACTAGTTTTCAAATATATAATAAAAACTTATGCAAATCAACTCAAGATGAATTTTAATGGATGCGTTTTCTTTGCGTTCTGATACCTTTTAGTTTTTTTTAACCTTATCTTAAGTAACATTTCAATATTCTGATTCGAGACCTCTGTTTTTTCGGAATGGGTAAATTAATGAGGAGATAAATGAAATTTTAGTTCGATAAATTTTCTTGTAACACCACGATTTAGAAATTCAGTCTTTGCACATAAATTATAAAAACAATTAGAAGTTAAATTCATGAAATTAGGACACATTGTGCATGTACCGTAAATAAATAAAAGGAAAGTCTAAGAGCGTTACTACCCTACCTTTTGGCTACGTGGCCAGTTCAGTACTGAAAAAATTAAGCTATATAAAAAGAACTATCTTGATAAATAATGTTTAAAAAATAATGACATTAAAGGAATTTATGCCAAAATTATTAAATTGTGTTTTTTAATAATGGATATTTATTTTATGACCGGCATTTTCTCCGTCTGTATTCGAGTTGTAAAAGCATTGCCCTAGTTCAAATCACAGAAAGATTAGTACTGAACGAGGATGTTTTCTATTCACATTTTTAATCTTTGACATGGGTTTTTGTGATGCATCTTCTCCTAGAGTTGACTTCGGGTGCCTTATACAATTCTCATCGATTTTATCTCGTGTAATATTTTAATTTGAAATATTTGACGCATTTAAATTACTGTATAGTTAAAATTTCTTTTTGTAAATTAGAAAATCTATAAAAACTAACAAACTGTTAACATATAACAATAAAAAAATACTTTTAACTAAATAGCAAAACGCGTGTCTAAGATTTAAGGAATCATCTATTTTATATACCTTGTTTTAAATAATAAATATTCTCATAGACACTTGAAGCAATATTAATAGAAGTAAGTTTTCTATATACATGAACGTATATAGTAGAAAATGGATGTAAATTTTCAGTCGCCTAGAACCTGTTCTCAGAGATAAAAACAGAGAAGGCTATATCTCAAGCAATACGATTGTATTTTTTAAAGGATGTGTTTGAATACAGGGATATAAAATCTTGGTTTTGTTCATAACATGTTATGTATATAGAAATACATTATCAAAATAATAAAATTTTATAAATGCATTTTTTTATTCTTTACCATTTTATAAGTGTTTTGGAACAGTTTTTAATTAAGAATTAAGAGTGAAAATTCATAAATAAATTACTTCTATAATTATTCAAAAAAAAATGAATTAAAATAATAAAACATACTGAGTCGATAAATAAAAGTGGAATTAATACAAATGATTGTTTTATTCTTTTAAATATGTTATAATCAACACTTGACTTTATTCATAATACAAACTACACATTTAAGTTTATAATTATTAGATGAATAAATAAGAATAAAAATATTTATTTCTAATTTTAGTTGAATTTGAAAAATCCTGATTGCACATCTCGTTGGTTTCGACTTACCAAAAATAAAAAAATTGTGTCAGCTTAAAGTACATAGAATTACGTTAAAATATAAATTAAAAAATAAAACAAAACCTCAAAAAAAAGCTTCACAAAAGTTTAAAACGCCACATTTATTTATTAAGATCAAGAACGGTTTAGTTCGTAAATAGCGTCATCTCTTCACAGGAATAACTGATGAAAATGCACGTGACGAGCAAAAAAGTCCTGATTTTAACAAATGAATGTAGGATTTAAATGTAATTCCTTTACAGCAATAATCGACAGCGAACATCTTTAAAGTTCTTTAAACTTCAATAAAGCAATAAATGATGACTAACACACAAGTGGAATCGAATTTTTATATTTGTTATAAATCAATTGAAGCATAACCATCACCAGTTAATTAATGTTTAGTGAATTTACAAGCTGTGCTCTCTGGTCCAACTACAATATATGATACATTGGTACGTGAGTAATTATTTTCAAACCATGCAGCCCCACGTTGGGCGCCAATGCTGCAGATAGCAAAGGCTTTAGGGCGGCCAACCAATCAGGGTGGCAGCACCTCCCGCCGAGATTTAGAAACACCGCTTTAAAATGGGAAAAGCAATCCCACTCCATACAAATAAGTCTATACGTGGGAGATAGCTGCCGCTAAAGCTGAGAACGTAATTTGTGCCGCATGTAGGTACTTTGATAGAAGTCTATATCAGTGTATCTGAAAAGGATCGCTATCCCAGTTTCATCCAGGTGTTTTTCAAGTGTTAGATTCAATACTATTTAAATATAATATAGCCATTTGCACAGCGGTGGGCTGTCAAAAAGTTAACAAGGGGCTCGCTTAATCTCAGAGGTATTTGCGTGCTCTGAGTAATTGGTGATCATTCTCGTACAATAATGCGCAATAATTATTAAAGCAATACAATTTTACTAATATTATGAAAAAAGGCAAATTACCGAAAAATATTATTAATCAATAGTTGAAAGTATACAGCTGTGTAGTAAATCCGTCGTACATAATATATATATATGTGTCTGTCTGTGATTTGATTTAATTATATATTACTCTTAAGCAGGGCTTTTTTTACCCTGTAACGCGGCGAAACGGCGTTCCGGCACCTTTTTTTCTCGAAATTTTAATAAATGCTTAATTTTATTTTTTCTATTTTAAAATATGTACATTTTGTTTTATTTTCTATGCATTATATGAAAAGCCGTCATTAATTCTATCAAAATGATATTCGAATATATAATAAATAATATACCTTCTTAGAATATGCTCGAAAAAAGTGCGTTCCGGCACCTTTTTTTTTCAAAAAAAAGCACTGCTCTTAAGTAATATTTTTCTTCACTTTAACAAAGGATTCGGTGGCCTAAGTCAAATTTAACAAGGGGATCGCGTGAGCCGACAACATTTTAAATTAAGTTGACGCAGTGCAACAGTTGACAAATAAGTTTAAATTATATTTATTCGTTCTGAATTTTATAGTTTCCACTATGATCATTTCATTAATTTTTGACATGTTACAACATAAAAACCCGATGTACTTAAAAGATTTTCTTTAACTGAAACCAGTCGTTATTTTTAAATGAAAGGTGGAATATTTTTAAAAAGTATGTTTGAAAACGTAATGTTAATTATATTTTAACAAAACACATAACTAAAAATCTAAAATAGGTTATCGAAAATACCGTTTTTTTAAACGGCATTAGTTAATGTTAACCCTTCCTTTACTATGCAAAAAAAAATCACAAGCTCCTGAGCTGTGTATCCGTTACACATCAGGCAAACAGGAGTGAATCATGACAATTATATGTAGTACTGCTGTAGTAGTGTTATATAATTGTCATGATTCACTCCCGTTTGCCTGATGTGTAACGGATATACAGCTCAGGTGCTTGTGCTTTTTTTGCATAATAAGGGAAGGGTTAATGGTTTGTTAATATAATATATAATATATCTAATCTAAAAGTATGCAATGACATTTTCGATCGTTTTGATAATATTTTATGAAAATGAGGAATATTCTAAAACCATGCTGATGATACTATGTATATCATTATTTATATCATATGAACGCTGTACATCAGCGTGTAAATATATCGGTTGGCAACACCAATAAATATTATGTGAACTCGAATCATAAAAACGTCAATAATAAACGTTTTAAAGCGCTGGGCAATTTAAAAATGGAACGCTTTTTATCTGTGGGCGGAAGGACTACGGCGCGTGTTCCAAATTCGAAACGGGCGAATAAATCGGGCGCTGATAAAAATTCAGACCGGAAAATTGGTCTGTTGATACATTTCTAAGACGCTTGTTTACACGATTGAACCAGCGCTTACAGGGCCATACATGATTCATCCCATAACAAATCGTCCAATTATAAAACGTCGTAAAAATTCAAGTACTACCTGACCATGTATAATTTACATTACGTTTATCATTGCTAAATATCACTAGGCGCCTGTGTGGTTGAGTGGTCAACGTCGTTGGCTTCGGTTACGGAGGTCACGGTTTCGAGTCCCAGTACGAACAGTCTTATAAATTGATTTTTCAATTGATTTATGATTTTTTGTTCGAAGGCATGAATGTATGTGATGTCTTAAATTTACCCCAACCACCCATCCTATCCTATGAACGGGGCGTATTGAGAGCGATTGGCTAACTACTAGTCCTGTCCTAGCCCTATCCTTGTATTCCTACTCTATTTTGAAAAAGAGAGGTTGAGCAACTGAGTAACAAGAAGTTGTCGTAGAAACACTTCTGTTAAGATAAACTCCATTAGGAGTCCATATACTCCACATTGGGAGCGGACATGGTAAAAAAAAATATCGTTATAAAATAATTACAATTGATGAATTTCACTGTTTTTTTTGCAATGTCATTATATCTTTCGTATAAATTAAGACTCTTTGGAATGAATACAATTTTATTTCAGAGTCAGCATGGTTGGGCTGGAGGTGGCTTGGAGGGGCTTGCGTGAGCCCCTTGTTGAATAAAGAAAACAATATTTAGACATATTATGACTATATATTATCTACGACAGTTTAAGTATAAAATTTGAAACATTGGATAAGAACGAATCTTGGAACTCTTCACTCTTTTAAGGTATGTGAGTTCATTGTTACACTATTAATATTAATTATTGTACGGTATATTGCATGTTGTTACATTATTTAAGTATATTACATAATAAGTATGATTGCTTTTATAGTAATTGCGTATAATATATGTTAGTGTAATAAAAAAATCTGCTACTTTACCATAGCACCGCGAATAGCTCTGAGATTAACCGAGCATTGTTTAACCCACCGCTAGCAACCCACCGCTGAGTGGCAGACAGGTTAAAAAAAATGTAAAATTTTGCAGTTGATTACTTATAAATATGTATAATACTGACTATATGAAAAAAAAAAGATTTTTGTCGTTGTAGACAACATGTAAGACACATGCAAAATGATTGTAAATCTGAATTATTTATTCCATTTTTGGTTTATTCCCCACTAATTATTTTATTATATCACGATGTGTATAGGGAAAAATATCACACGACATTGAATTAATATAAACCGAAAATTGTTTTTCACATTTAAAAAAAGGTGGATTTATTGTTAGTTTTAAATTTGACTTCAATCCTATGAAATATTACAGTGACGAATTGTTATTGTATGATAGCCAACAATCCCGCCCGCCTTTATCAGCCAACGCTACATTTACTTCGGTCTGCGTGTAAGTGGAGAATAGAGGGTGGTAGGTAGAAAGAGGGTGAGTTCTCTCTAACCGTTCGCATAATTTGAAATGATCTTATCGCTAACCGTGACGTTTTCCCGCCTTTTTTCTTCTTCGACAATGGACGATCATCATCCCTTAAATACATAGAGATGTTTAAACTATTTTGTATTGGTAAGGTTTATAAATTGTATGATTTTAAGTTTTACAGACAACTTATAACTAATGACATTAATTTAACGTAAATTTAAAATCAATACAGAACCAACCTATCATTATTTCTCAAGTTTTAGAACAAATCTAAAGGACATTTAATTTATTTTAACTACTGCGTTTTTGTTTATATCGTATATATTTTTTGTAAAAATTGGAAAAGGGAATGTAAAATTTAAGGATCATTATGCTTTTAAGCTCAGTATTCGTAAAGGGTTTAATGTGTTTTTTTTTCATAAGAAAACCTCTTATATTAAGGTAGAATACCCATGAGAATGATATAAATAGTTCTATACAAAATCCACTGTGTCGAGAAATAACCAAAGGAAACAGAATATTAAATTTAATACCATCTGTGTAACAAATTGTGACAAGTTTTTTTTCTTGAGACAACGAGCTGGTTTTTAAATCCACTAAACAAAGTCATTCGTTCGGATTTTGTAAAAATATGTATATATATTATTTTTGCTTTTTGCCGAGGGAGGGGGGTATTATTTGTATTTTTATTTTCAAACGTTTATAATTATTAGTTTTAAAAAGTGTTAGAACTATTTAAAAGCGTTAAACGTGTTGAAAAAAACCCTCGGTCACGACTGATCGTAATAATGTGATAAACAAATGCATTCTAAATTCAAAACCATTAATTTCCCGCAGCTTACGCTATCGGACGCAAGTGTCGAGCGCTGAGACTCATCTCCTTTAGGACATTTTGAAGGACGATGCCTGTAAACTCCAACATATTTAACGATAACGCTGCAATGGTAGTGTTTAAAACGGTGATAATCCGTTCCTATTTGCAATAATACAGATTATTTAACATAAAAATTATGTTATTGTGCAATAAAATTAGATTTGTGTGCATATTATACTTTTTACGACAATGTATTCTTTACCAAATCGCCCTAAAACCTTTGAATGAAATCAAAGAATTGTAATAAGTTAAATATCTGACAAAATTTGATTCGATTAGTACTGAAATGTCATTAATTGGTATACAAAGTGAAATAATATAACGTGTAATCAATATTTATAAAATTACAGAGAAATTTATCGTAATAAATGTGGGCAGTATCAGCAAAATTATCTATCACATTTAATAAAGATTTGCGTATTGTTCATGTAAATATAACTGGATAATTACATGAGTATTTCAGGTAAGGTTTGAAATCTTTTAAGGTGTTCACTGTTAATACTTGGTGGAAAGGCATTATATTAGTAAAAACACAATATCGATCGATACCAGTATAAAAAAAGCAAAAAATACCGTCTATTAGAATCGCAAAACCGTGGAATTTATTTTTTACTATACAATTGGTTTTGATTTTTTTTTACTCCAGTTATTATACTACGAATTGTAACACGTGTTTTGCTTATTCAAGAAGCATCATCAGACAAAACATCGCGCTCAACACGCCAGTTACGAGTCAACTCAATAATAACTAATTAAATTATTAATGGCAAATTATAGCCGGCGTGCTAGGTAATTACGGACTTTTTCTACGACAGCTAAAAAGCTAAGTAAGAAATTTTGAAACAAAAGAAGTGTTTTTCTTTATTTCTTATAAGACGCAGGCAGGAGGTTAGATACAAACATTACCAACAAGTAAACCTTGCAATGTTCTGTCTGATGATGCTTCTTAAAGGTGGGAACCAAGTGAAGTTTCTAATCCATCAAGTTAATTTAAAAACATATCATTTAAAAGCTCGTCAATTTTGGAACCTGTCAATATTAATATAACTCTCAGCAGATTTTAAATGTTTCAATTCATCACAAAAATTTTGTTAAAATATGTGACGGTTTCTTTGAATTTAAAATGTGATTTTTGTTGATTTTTAATATCGCTTCTTTGTAATTTACTTGTTAAATATAATTTGACTTCGATAATTCAGTCAATAACGGTACTACATTGTTTGTACCAACTCCAATATTTTGATAATCATTATTGCAAGATATCCTCTACACTTCTTTTTTATTAAACATAAAATTGAGTATGTGATACTTAATGATTTTTTATGTGTTCTACGAACTATTATATTTATTAAAACTGAATGTAGTGTTGTTATCGGCAAGTAGTGTTCTAATGAGCGTTAACGGATTGTGGCCATTATGACTATCAATTATTATTTCAACTGGTGTGATTGATTGGGTGACCATCGCAAATGGCTAATGTAATCACAGTGGTTCATGTTTGTTTATATGTATGAGTTTCGGAAATCAGTTATCTAGTTACGAAAACGGCGCTATACTACCAATATTAATAATTACAATATTTATCATTCGTAGTAATTTAATATAAATACTTCACTAAAAATCGTTAAATATTGAAAGTAAAATATTAATAAGACCCAAACGCAGCGTGTACAGAAAACATTGCACAAAATATGACTAAAAATACTTATAGACACAATTACACGCATAACGATATTGCACACTCATTTGATGCGTACAAAAATATTATGAATTAGTTACTGAACATTTTTTCATTTTATGTAATTATTAAATGTTATTTTATGGTTTCCAAACACTATTTTGTTTGGAACTGTCTATGTACGCAATAATCACGCGTTTTTGTTAATGTAATGTCGTAGTAGGTTTAGCCTATAGAATTGGATTTTAAAATTCGAAATGTTGTAAATTGCAATAAAAATAAAAGTACGCATTTGTATTGTAACTAATCAAAGACCAGACAAAACGAGTAAAATAAAATAAGAAAGTTTGAAACATATATAGTTAGATAGATTCGACTGTAGATTTGTGGAAATTCATTTGACTCTAAATCAATATAAGCGTTCTAGATAAATAACTTAACGATAAGGTTAGTTTGAAGATTCTTTTTAGAGAGGTGACACATTTATCACAATTAACATAACAACCAGCTTGTCAATTTAAACATTACGTGTTTTTAGTTGTCAGTTTTTAAATGTTTATTTTCTATATGATGTTTTAAATATCCGGCAACCCTGAATATAACCCTCGTGTTCTACATAGAATGTGTATCGATTTATAAAAGTAAATAATATTATGACTTCAATCTCCCAGGAATAAGCCATAAATACGTCGGGTGGTGGTTTTCAATGTCCATATTTCAAAGATATTGGTTCTTCGTGCCGTTCTTTACGTCCCATTTTTATATTTTATACGCATACAAACGTGACTGTCTCATGTTTTTGCGAGTTTCATCAGTTACAAAGCGCCGTGCTTTTGTTTGTTGCTCTCCGATCGTTGGCAAATCTTTTCCAAGAGACAATTTCGTATTTTTTATCGTATTCAATTTGACGCAAAAAATGTGATGATTTGTTTACTCTGACCTTTTTGTTGTTTGCTATCGGTTTTTGAATTTTATTCGCGGTCATATACTACAACTTTTTGCAAACAGTACTTCTTATTACATGTCATATTTCTGGCGTAAAAATTATTTTGTTCATTTATTTTGTAAATCGTCAATAACTCTCATACCTATACTGTAGACAAAAAAAAACATTTATTTTATTTATTCGATTAAACAAAATACCAACTTTAAATGTAAGCACGTTTTATTTATTTGCCAGTAAATATCAACTTGAAAATATTTCTGTAATGTGCTTCGTTCGTAAACATACAATTATAGTTATAAAGAAATACCTCTGTTCCCAAAATTACCTGACACATCTTATTAAATTAACTAACGCCAAAATACTGAAAGCTATTTTATTCAGCATTGAAATAATAGTGACTGAGATATAAACAGAAAAAATGCAATAATTACTATTATTATTAATATTAAATCAAATATTTTTGAATAATGGATTATTGAAAAAAGATATTTAACATTAATTTACGAAGTGATTCAGATTGTAATAACGCTAAAAAATGGATGAAGAATCTCAATTTATATTAGAAAACAGTCAAAATAAATAAAGTAAGACAAATTGTAATCATTCATTTCAACATGTAAGTAAGTTCAATAATAATTGAAAGAGAAAAATAAATTATTTGCTTTCGTGTAATGCTATTTTAACTTAATTAAAGAATCGTTCGTGACTGTTTTTGTTTTATTTGAAAACGATTGATTTAATTTAATTTATGTAAGCAAAAAGCTGATGAGTTGAATAAGTTTTTATAGCCTTCCTTTCAATCTGATTGGATTTTCACTAAATACCATTAAAGATCCAATGAACACACTCGAATTTTCAGCACGACTTGGCATTTGTTCTGATAAAATCCTCTGTGATTGCAAAGGAAGGCCATAAAATTTGTTTTTTGGGCCTATTTCATCTAAAGACAAGATTGGGTCTATTCAGATATCTGGGAGGCATTTGCGAAATACAGATTTCTTCTCAGTCATCAATAAATATGTAGAAAAAAGCATCTGCGAAACTTAATAGACCGCCATGCTTCGGCATGCGTTTTGCATGACAGCACACTTTCGGCAATATAAACCTATAAAACTATTCAAACAAAAAACTGAGATTCAGCGAAAAAATCAATGATTCTATTTGCTCGCACTTTCCGCTTGCTTGTACAAAATGTGCGTTGCCACGTTTCCCTAGTTTCTAATAAAACGGTTCCAATATACAATGATGCTGAGAAGAATAATATAAACTGCATACGCATTTTAGTTGAACCACATACATTTTCTTAAATTATTTTTTAAAAACTTCCAATGCTTAGTCCTAATGTAATACATTACAACAATTACTTTCGACTGTTTATCTTTAATATTATGAATGACGATAATTGTCATAGTTTATATATTGTCATATAATCAAAATAAACGTACAATTTTGGAGTGGATTTTTAATGTTTCAAACCAGAAAAAGACAAGCATTATGTTACCGAGAAATCAATGGTAATTTAGTAAAATTGATAGTGTAAAATTTCATGTGACACCGTGCTAATTTCAGTACATTTTCAGTCACTCTTGCTAAATTTCAATTGCAATCGACAAAGGTATCGTTTTTTAATTTTATTTTGAAAATTAACCCCATGATAAAACTACTGTACCCACTGGGATATTTAATTGATTACTTTTTCCATACTACATGCCAATTAAAGAAAAAGATAAATATTTAAAAATTAAAACTATTTTTTAAAGTAATCTGCACAACTAGGCATTGTAACGATTTAATTTTATTGTTTAATTATGACAAAAGTTTTTATTGTCAATTCATTACACTTGTACTAAAATTGAATAATTTTATAAAATCAGTTGTTTTACACAAATTTAAAATGTATTCAATACGTTAATATATAGGCACCTGATTTAAATGAAAATTTTGTAAATACTAGTTCACTTAGTGATAGCTGTGTTTTTTTACAAAATAAAACTGAACGACAATTAAAATTACGCTGTACAAAACATTAACTGAGTACAAGTTTTGTCTTTTGATATGGAACGTTTCGTATTTAAGCATGGTTGTAATCTTACGACGCCGCATCCTGCTTAAGGCGACGCTCCTATCCCGCACGCGACGCCGATACCAGGTTCATTGATACCGTAGCAAACATAATGCGTCCATATATATTCAGAGAAACGCGTCCATCCAGTACGCTTTTATTATTATTTTTGCACATACTACGCGATCATAACTTTTTCGTCGGCTGTATATATCATCTTATGCTACAGGGGACAGATAAGTCCGGCTTACGCCATCCTATTCTCTAACATGGGGAGGGCAAGCCGTGATGTCTCTCAGGATTTCCGTTGAAATAAAGAAATCTTTTATGCCGGTTTGTTTTATAAACACGGATGAAATAAAATAATAAAAAACACTCCGCGCTTAGATAAGAAGGGGTCTTTATTTCATATAAAATTTCTTTATGTTCTTTATATGTATAATATTTTTCGCGTCGGCCGGAAGGAGGGTAAATAAGTAGGTGAGTAAGTAGTCAAATATAACAATATTTAATAATTGTTTAATTGAAAAAAATGGATATATTGACTTCTTAACCTGTATTTACAAGTAACTCATCGTTGTATCTATTACAACCCGCTACACATCTTGGGTGTTTGCTGTAACTTAGAAGTGTTAATATTAGGACAATCCGAGGCAATAACCCAGAATTGTCCCAAAAGTAGTTAGTCAAGACTTGATATGTTGACTGTCATAAAAGCAAAACGAGACAACTACATAGACTTCTGAATAAATTAAGTTATAAGTCCGGTGTTTTTATTTTTAATTTTTGCGATATTTTAGCTTCTTCTCCTTAATTTTGGTATTTTAGTCTATCATACATTGAAAAAATAAATTAGTATAAGTAAAAACAAAGCTTAGTAAAAATAATCATTTTTCAACAGAGAAAGTTACACTTAGTTAAATTATTTGAAAAGAAATATTATTACGAAAATAATAATAAACCATGATCTAAGAAACAATTTTAAATAGCTTTTGAGTATATAAAAATATTAATTACACGAAATTATTTAAATTCAAACTTTACGATATCGTGTTATTCATTCATTAACATTCTACTATTTTTCCCTTTTTCGTACTATATTAAAAAATATATCTACCGCTATGTAACTGCAATTCCTCAACTAGTAATTCTTCTTTGAAGTGCTTTATATTATGTTACAAAAAATTGGTAGATGGAGTCCATTGTAAAACTGACATCTATGTAAGTCCATCATAGTAATAATAAATAATTAGATGATTTTTTTACGGTCAGCTATAGGTTTAATTGAAAATCAAGGGATTATAAGACTTATTAAATGATATAGAATCGGGATTATTTGCGTACAAAGCCAAATCAGAGAAGTTGTACACGTTTTTAATGGGTGTCGTAGTTTGTAAAGTGTAACGCCAGATGTCGCAGCGATCGCTGTCAATCAAGTGACAAAAGCACTGCGTGGATTGTGACCAAATAAATAGATATTTCATGCGGCAATTCGGGAGCTGAGGCCAGTGACGCTTCGTAAAACATTTTTAATATACCTTGGTATTTTTTGTTCAAATCATATTGAAGTAAGAATACTTATTTTCAAATATGATAACAACGATTGATTACCTTGACAAAATTCTGGAAATAAAATACAATGGGTCATTTTTTCAAAATGATATTGATTTTTATACCATTCAAGTATTTCTTAAAATAAGTATTGCAATATTAGATTTTATTGTTGGCTAACCAATAATAACTCTTCGCACAAATACAGAGCAATTGGTATTAATTAATAAAAAGATTCTCAGTATACGGATACACATAATACTAAATATCACTTAAACTAAATGACTGAACAAGTCTCATTTTTTTTATATCTCTATCTTTTTTAAGCACAAAATTGCATGAATAAAATTTACGTTCTGTACAGCTCTTTATCAGGCCGAAAATATGAAAAGTAAATTAGCTTATTTTCTTGATCGTTATTACGTTATAGAAGGCGGCCGTGAAACAGCGGCTGAATACACACAATGGGTGGTGATGGGATAATCAACAACCAACTTCTATACAACAAATTGTGTTGAAAATAAGACAGTTTTGTACTTCATAAGCTTACATATTACTATGAGTAAAGAACTAATAACTCTCTTTACGGCACTGTATTTTTTTCATTACAATACAGGGGTGGACTCGAAGGGGCTCGCGTGAGCCCCTTGTTAAATCGCACCAAGGCTGGCAAGCTTTTTGTTAAATTATAGAAAACAGTATTCTCAGATCGAATTAGTACATAATTGCAATTTCTGACTTATAAATTATATATCTACGACAGCTTCAGTATTCAGAGTAGTACAATTTTCATTAACAGTCATTTACATTGATAAGTGTACGGTAAATTGCACATTGTTTCATATTATAAGTGTATTAAGTAATAATCGATTACTTATTTAAGTATTGCATATAATTGCATCCCCAAAACACCGAAAAATGCTTTAAGATTAAGCGAGCCCCATGTTAACGTTTTGGCAGCCCACCACTGGTGCAATATAATTCGTCGTCTTTGGATCCAACCTAGCATACCCGACAGGTATGGTATTCTGCAAATACCATATCAGTAACTAATTGAATCCAATTGTTAACATCATTATTTAAAAGTTAATTTATATTTCAAAATACTTTGCTCGACGCCAATGAAACCCCAATAGAAATTAATCACAGTCACATTTTTTCTTATTAATAAAACCCGGCCATACTATACGAGTACGTTAGTAGCGTGGGTGATATTTTGGTACACACATGAGTACCGGATAATCGCCTGTGATTGACAACTGGACAATTTTGATAATTACCAAAGATTAAAGTGGACCAGTTTATTGTATTGATACGATTGACTGCAACTCCCGCGCGGAACGCTTTTTAAATAATATCGAACGCCGCGCTGGACTCATGAATAAATTTATTGAAGATTAAAATAGACGAGTCTTATCTCCGTCTTTGAGCATTGTAATATTTGATCGATTTGAATAAATACATTATTATAATATTAATAAGAATTTTGTTTTTTTATCCTTCTTATATTTTTTTATTGAAATTTTGTTATTCCATTGGTTTTGTTACTTGTCGTGGTTGTTAATTTATCACGAATACATTGATTATATTGATCTAAAAAAGACAAAGCACACCTTATGGCACGAAGGTTAATTATAACAGTGAGCAATTTAAATTTTATATTGAAGGTATTTTCTTTGATAGTTTGGATAAGATTGAATAAAAAATCTATCGAGGAAGGATATATATATATTATACATTACTGCTCCTAATGTTAAGCACATAGCTTTCCAGTGAAGGTATGTCAACAGAAGATTTTTTACGAGAACTGGTTGCTCTCCAATCTCTTTATTTTGAAGAAAGTAAGGATAGAAACTATAGGGCTAAGACATGACTAGTGGCTGGCTAATTACTATCGCTACATCCCGTTTATTTAGGATTGAAATTGTGAGAGGGGAGAAGAGTTTTTTAAACATCACAAATATTCATGCCTTTGAACGTAAATCGATTAATCGATTGAAAATATGTTAGTGACAAAACTTGTGTAATAAATCAATTATGACTGCTTAACATATTAAATATTCTTTATTTTATCATTTAAAATATCATGAGGATAGGGGAAAGGCTTTCCATTCCAACACACAATCAAAATAAATGTTCGGCTTAAATTTTCATCAGATTTATCGTAGATGACTTTAAAATACCGTTCCGTTTATGTCGTCGCTATCTACACCCGCTTCCCGCCCCCGAGAGCGCGCGGCTAAGCCTCTACCAACATCCCTTATCGCGATATTCAATAAAAATGTAAATGGCTCCGCCGACAAGGGGTCTTATTACTTTATCCATCATATTTTGTGATGCGCGCAATAGACTAAGCCGATAGGCGATACTACACCCTGTTACTTTTACTCCACGTATTACGTTTATGCTCATGTTCAAATCAGTACATACGTAACGTTATATTATACAGTGGCGTACAAGTATCAAAGTGTCATTTTATAGCAACATTAAAAAATGTCAGCCACTGTTACAAAAAATTAAGCTTCTTCAAGAAGTTTTTTTATTTATAACCATGTCCGCTAACAATGTGAAGCTTGTGCATGACTTTTCAAGAATCTTAATAAATTAATTTTGACAGAACTCGTTGTCAACCCGTATGTCAATCTTTTTCTTCAGAGATAGAAATCATGGACAGTAGGCCAATGAAAGGGTATGAAGCAGGGGAAGCTCTTGTTGAATTTTACCAAGGCCGTTAATCTCCTTGTTAATTTAAGAGAAAACAATATTCTCAGATCAAATTAGTAAATAAATGCAATTTCTGAATTCAATATTACTTACGACAGCTTTAGTATACACAGTAGTAAATTTTTAGCCATTTACATTGGTAAGTTAACGGTAAATTGCATATTGCTATATATCATAAGCGTATTAAGTAACATCAATGATTTTGCATACACATAGATGCATTAATCATTCGTTTGAATTTTTGCTAGCCTAAGTTAACTTTAAAGTAATGTGGTATACCATTAAAATCGATAATAATATGTTATGTATCTACCATGCCGTACTGGATTTCAGTACATACTGTTTATTGAAATAAAATCACTGATATGTTAATATTTTACATCCAAATCAACAGAAAACATAAAAGTTATTGTCTCTTATTTAAACGTTTTTTGCTGAAAAAAGAATATCAGTTTTTTTTTTGTTACAAACGTCATAATTATTTCCGTTTATTTATTTGTGTGATTAACAAAGTAACACTCTTATGGAAATTTAAAACATAATCAATTAATCTATTATATATAACCCAAAACCGGGTTATCACATACGTGTTTTTTAATGAAATCTTTGCTTAACCAATGTAAAAGTTTCTATAATATAAGACATATTATGTATAATTTTAACACATCAATCAACAAATTATGTGTTATATTATTTCCCGAAAAACCTGAATATGGTATAGGTAAAATATTCGCTGACTACAGAATGCAAATAGATTTTATTTTCAACTACATACGTAGAACGATGATAGAACCATTTATAAAGTATAACTTGATACAACTTGGTACATCTCCCCTCGCATTTGAAATTGACACACATCCGATCTCCCACTCTCGCGAATGGTGTAACGAATAGCGCTTTTTCGCTCATCCCCGTGGCGACGAATGCTGGATCCATTCAATTACCTTAGTAATCCTTCAATTATAACGACAGATGTCTCTGTAGACAGCGACACTGGCTGTGGTGGTGGAGGTACGTAGGTACTACAGATTGCGCTACGCCATTTCCTTACAGTAGGTTGACGCGAGCATTTTAAGCTGATAATACAGATGCGATCAGGGATGAATTCAGTTTTGGCATGGCAACTACAAATTTTGTATAATATGCAATTAATAATTAACCGTACAAGAAAACAAAGCTTGTAAATGATTTTAATTAGAATTGACTATATAGAAACTACTGAAACTAATGCTCAACAAAAATACGGTTGTAAAAATAATTTTGTCTGTGAGTGCACCAAATTATTAACAATTTGTCATTTGGCTGCGTTTCCCAACGGTTCTAATCTTTTTTTCTTCATAAACCAAAATTTCGTTGATAGATTTGAAGGGATTGTGTTCAAGAACATAGAAGTTTGAGGTACTTAAATTCCATTTTACACAAACCCTTTTTAATTAGACAATTTTGATATCACTAACATCCAAATGAAATTTCTTATGTATAATACTAAAAATAGCTGTCACTTTAAATAATTCTAATATAAAATACTTTCCAATCTATCATGTATTTTCAGTATCTTACTGTTGCAAAATACTGTATTCTACAAATAAAGCATCCTTTTTTAAACTATTGTATGTTGGAGTTCTGAAACGACAAGATACTACACGCTTTTATAACATATTTTCTCTGTTATCAAAAAATATTATGAGTAACCTATACTGAATTAAAAAGATTTCTTTTAAAATATACCATGATGAAAACTGACTGCTACGCCGTAGAGCGTCTACGAGGCTTACGTTGGATACAGCTATCAGCTGATAAAAGCTTGTTGTTATGACTTAAAATAAAGAATAACATTAAAAAATATGGCACAGTATTCTAAGCTCAACTTCAATTCAATTCTAATAGGTATAAAAACCAATGTCATTGTTGTACATGTAATTCTTAAAGCGAAGATCCATATTTCCCAAATGTATTAACTATGTATATATCACATCACTTCAATCTGATAAAACTATGGTTTAATTGATCTTAGTAAAGATAAATATTTTTATGTCTATATTTGCTATAAAATAAAATATTTTTTTGATGAAAGTATTCTATCATGTTAAAATAATCAAAGCAATCGAATGATAAAAGGGTATAAACCCGGAAATAATTGTGAAAGAGTACTTGTGCTGGGAGTAACTTAATCGGAGTAGGATGGGCGTTCACGTTGGTGAAAAACGACTTTTTGATTCGCATCGAACAAGTTTGACCACACTATCGAGAGATGTCGCCATTGTGCGGCCAAAAAAAGGCGGGACCGGCGGTTAGCCCCTAATTCAACCCGGATTACACAAAATATCAAACTGTAATCGCAAAAATATCAAATCACATATTATATATTCGATGCCTACAATCAACTACAGATTAACAGTAACTTAGCAAAGTAAACTATTGAGTTGAGTACAAGTCAATTGGCATTTATTTGGCAAAACTTTTTCATAGTATTACTAAGTGTGACGTTCAAAAAGGATATCAACTATATTTCATAATTATGTTTAATTCGATATTTGTATATTTTTATCTAGTCAAATTTTGAAATAAATATGAAAATTCTCATGAATTATAATTGGCTTTTAGTGTATTTGTTAAAAGAATAAAGTAGAATTTTCATGAACCGAAAATTTATTGATTAGAAAATAAATTGAATATTCACCCAAAAAAAAACAAATTATTGATCAAATAATGTTTTTTTAAAATATCAGATTGGTGATGAATGAAGAATAATTTTAGTAAACTAAAAAACCTTACTCGTTCGGTGCATTTTTTTCGAATATTATTTTATTTAGCAGATATTAGCAAAATGAGCGAATTATTCAATTAAGTTCGAGATAGGTATTTTAGTTATAAAGTATATAGCATTTTAATTGACATCATTTTAAATAATGTAAATGAAAATGTTTTATGCCTGATATTATATTTTATAAATGTTGTATAAACATGTGCTTCTTTATTTTTTAAAGACAAACGATATTTTTTTTGTTTTTTTGTCATATATACACTATTGACAATCACTGTGAAAAATTACCCTCGAAAAAGTACGCTAGGGGGTAGCATATGTGCAACTGAACTGCTCTGACGTTAGTCGAAGTTATTTGTTAAACTATGATTAATTTCCTTTATTATTATTTTTTCAGTTTCAAAGCGTAACGCTTCAAATAAAACTGTACTTCATCATGTTATTAATATCCAAGTTGGCTTTATGAAAACGAAATTAATTCGAGCATTGTTATGTTGATGACGGTATGATAGTACCGCGCAACATATTGTTAGGGGTAGTAATTTTTGCACCGTTTTTTTATTTTTAAATTCTACATAGTGGCAAAACCGCTTTTGTGGCTTGAAAAATTATAATGGTATTTACATATAACTATTACGTGATTGATTAACAATAAGGACTGTTACTATTTCCATTAGTTTTCTAATAAATATACTGTTATATTGTGTTAACATAAAAAATATTATTACATTATGCGGTAATAATAAAAAATCTTAAAAAAATATTTAACATGACTGTGTCAACATTATAAGATTTGACTCAATATTTCTAAGAAACAATTTAAACGTTTGCAGAAATAAACGGTTTTTAATATTAAATTTAATTTTAACACAAAATGTTATATCAAAATGATGAAGTCCAAAATTCTAATTTTACTATAAATCAAGAAGTATTTCTATGTTTTCTGTTTAAAGCCTTTTTGATTATTTTTTATTTCAGACATATTGTGTGGTAGTTGACTAAGCAAATTGAAAATATTAATTGACCATTGCACTTTTGCTTGGGCATAAATACAGCGATGAGCTGGAGGGAGCTAGGAGGAGCTCGCGCGAGCCCTTTGTTAAATCTTACTGAGGCTAACGAGCCCCTTGCTATTTTGAGAAAACTATATTCTCAGTTAAAATTTGTATATAACTGCAATTTCTGAATTATATATTATCTACAACAGCTTCGGTATAGACAGTAATACATTTTTACTCATTTTAATTATATTGATAAGTTTACCGTAAATTGCATATTGTTACATATACGTGTATCAAGTAACAATCGATTGCTTATTTAACCCTTTCCTTACTATGCAAAAAAGCACACGCTTTTGAGCTGTGTATCCGTTACACATCAGGCAAACGAGAGTGAATCATGACAATTATATAACACTACTACAATATTTATATTATTGCATTACTCATTGTGTACATGTATAAGGAAGGAATACCTGAATTTTAGGCCGAGTATTTATTATATATACAGAGAAATGTAAATGATTGGAAGGTGTGTGTACTATTTACACATCTTAGATAAGAAAGGGTTGAGTATTGCATATAATTGCATAGGAGTGTATATATTTTTTTTTACATACAATAAAGTCTATAAGGAACCTACACGTATAACTCATAGTAAATGTTATTATTACAGTGGTTAATATAGTACTTTGGTTAGGAAAACTAGCCAACAAAACTGAATCCATTGAAAAAGATAGATTATTCAGACAAAATTGCCAACAACAAAGTTAAATGAATACTAGAAATGAAAAATCATTTTTCGGTATAGTAATGAGTTATTTTTTACTGCAAACGTTGATTTTATTTTACTTTTATTTTATGTTTAAAAAAATCTGTTAAATTTTATTATATGTCCAATATAAATCTATAAGGAAATCATAAGTGTACGATATCTGATTAATTTTAAATAGAGTGCTCACATATTATGTCCGTGACCGATGCATTAAAACGTCTCATTTGCCAAAAACCACCCTTTGTGTAAAACTCTGATACCCATACTTTTCCAGACAGCCGCCCTTAAACGCTACAAATGAAGCGTCAATCCCAAAGTGGGGAGATTTTATCCAAAAAGGTAGCAACAGTGTAACACACATACTAAAAGCTGTTGTATCAACTCGACGCTCGTAACGCAAAACGTTTGCACACTTTAATTACTGCGACAGCTTCAATTAAATATTACCCAAATACAGTGGCGTGCAATTTATATAGAACATACACAAAGATATTGATGTCAGTCATTCTATTAACACACAAAGCATATGAAACGATAGCTCTGATGACGACGTATTAATTTGTAATCTTAACACTTTTAAGTCTTTTTTTTATCCATGTCTACTCCCAATGTGGAGCATATGGCCTCCTAATGGAGGTATCTTAACAGGAGTTTTATTTACTAGAACTGTTTGTTACTCAGTCACTCAACCTCACTTTTTTCAAAGTGAGTAGTAGGGAAAGAAGGATAAGGCTAGAACAGGACTAGTGGTTGGGTCATCGCTATTGCTACACCCATTTATTAAATTATCAGAAGGATGGGAGGAGAAGAAATGATTTGAATTGAATGATTCTCAAATACACTGTGATCTGACCGGGAATCGGACCCAGACCTGCGTGATCGATAGAGCAAGCTCTAACCAACTGGGCCACAGCAGGCAGTTTTCTTTTAGTGATAAAAAAAACGTTAATTTATGAATACTTGTTATTAAAAAGTAAAACTAAAATAGATACGTCATCTCAGTTGGTTCGTGTGTTTATAAATTCTCCTTATCTTAGAAAATAATGTCGACATCTGTACATATCAGAAATATTTAAAAAAAAATGATAGAATGATTTTCAGAAAACTGTTTTCATTTTTCTGTGTTATTTAAAAAAAGAGTCAGTATGAGACTCAATTAGCATTTCAAGCTGTTGGATGTCTTAATTCATGACATAAAATTAGTATTGAACCTTGGAAATAATAGTCGTACCCCACTGTTCAATAAAAATTACATATACGAGTTTCCTCGCTTAAATGCATTGAAATTAATATGAGTTTTATACTAGCGATACTTTTGTTGGTGCGCTTTTTGCTTGAAGCCTCCGAGCTTTTATGCGACTGTGAGAGGTTCCATTCGAGTGCGAAAGCTTTTGTATAAGGGTGCCACAGGAACGCCCCTCTTAAAGCTTGGAGTGGGAAAGGAAGATGTACAAGTCTAGAATAGGGGATGAGATGTATTTCTACCCTATTTAATTCAGACAGATTGTCTTTAACTCGGTGTTACAGTTAGCTTCATACGAGTACCGTCTTTTCATCCTTAAATCATTTCAATAATATCTTTGAATTCACTTTACAGATGTATTGAAAATTTTGTTTCTTTTGTAATACACTTTTGCATTAAACAATGGCTGGTAAAGACTCGTCCATTTAATTGATATTTATATTTAAGTTGATTATATTTATAGTGTGACAATATTATTCAGTACTCATATGATTTGTCTTTCATTACGATTAATATACATAAGTGATAATTTATTCGATTAAAAATACATTCCTTTTTTTTAATTTTTCATTTTGGTATGTGTGTAAAAATATGTACAATTCAGTAAAAAATGTTAATGATAATGTAAATGTAAAATTCTTGAATAAATTATTACAATATATTTTTTTTAATGCTTTATTAATGAATGCATCATCAATTACTTAGTTATAACACCCATCAACTATTTTCATTATCTTCTTTATTTTTAAAGTTATTTAATTTAAGCATTAACTTTTAAGATGCATGATGTGTTTTTTGCACTTTCTTGAAGTAAAGAAGATATATAGACACACATGATACTGCCTTTAATTCAGTTGGGTTAATATAGTTAAAACATCGTTTTTTACTCTCATATCAATTTTTGGATCAAGAGTCCATACAATACTTTTAACATATCTATATCTCAATTGATTGTATTTTTATCAGCAGGAAAATTTATTCGGAAACTCATTCGCTAAATAAAAAAATACATTATGTACTCATTTGTGAATCAAATAAGAAAAATGAAAAACAGGTAATGTAAAAATTATATTCTCACTTATTTGGTATCGACATTTAAGTTTTTGTTCTTCTTTCTAATATACACTTGATGTAATAATTTAGGCATAATTTCGTAAATTGTAACCAACGCCAACATCTTTAGAGACTTAAAATTAAATTTCAAACTTATTTAGTTAGTTTATTACGGTTTACACGATGTAAACTTTTCTAGCACTATGTAGACCACAAACAAGAGATGAAAGAGGAAATCTTTCAGCTCAAGTTTACAAAAATCTCTCAGCCTATTCCGGGAAAATAAATCCCAAAAGGACAATCAGCAAACGGTGGAATGAAGAGTCTGCAGTATATTAAGCCAGGCCTGAAGATGTATTTCATTTGTTGCGAGAACCGCTTTCATCCCCGGAGAGTGATTCAATTCAATTTATCCCAGTTAACCCCGGCGCACCCCCCACGAGCCACTGACAGGGGTTGTTACTTGTAACTTGTTATACGCGAATGGACTCAGATATTTCCCAAAAAAATAATATTACCAATAAATTTCAATTATTGATTGTATCGACACTTTCTACATATTGATAAAATTGTAACATATTCACATACAGCCATTCATTAAAAGACCTTATCTTTATATTATAAAGTATTTAAAAATGGATAGTTCTTCGTGAATAATTGTAAGCCAATTACTTTTAAATTCCTGCCAAACTTTAGATTAGTTACAAATGTATGTGTTTCTTTTTTTGATAATATACTTTTTTTTGTTGTTGCTAAAAAATGTTCGAAAATCAAAATTAATTTTCTTAATACAAAATAATATAAGACTATGCCGTAATTTAAATCATTTGTTACGTTTTTACTTTAAAAACCACTCGTCCATATGACATTAAAAAGAACACATGTCTACATATATAGGTATTGTGAATGTATTTTTGCCGTTTTGAATAATAGAGAAAAAAATCGAAAAACAAAAAACTGTCATTCAATAATATGCAAATAGCATTACACTCTGGCCGCGAATAAATAAAAATGACACATATCTGCGTTCTTTAGCCCCTCGTTTGATAAATGGCTCCCCGATAACACCATATCAATTTATTTTAATAAAACAACATTTTATACAAACGCTTTTCCCTACGCCAGTGAACCTAAACCAATGGGTTATTTTTTTATTTTTTCAAGTAGTTTTAAAACTTCAAAAATATTTGTTTTGCTGGAATCGTTGGTACTAATAATAATACTAAACGTCTTAGAACAAATATAATTCAATGTTTTCAATCATTCAGAGAAGTTTTAAAAAAATATATTCAAATAAAAATTTAATATTTTTGATACAGTTTCTATTGCAAATCACTTTAAAGTTTGGATAACATCTTCTTGAAATAAATTTCATTCTTTCTTTTCAATTTAATTTTCTATTTTTAATTTATTTATTATAAATTACAAGTATAATAATTTTTTCCATGATGATAAAAATGTTTTATAAAAACAAAAATCTTAAACAAGACACTTTTCTCAAATGTGACAGACAGGTCAAGCTATAAATATAAAACGGTGTCTGGGTAAATAAATACGATGTTTCCTTTTCTATAATACATATTACTCTTTTTTTAAATACAATTTTTTAAAAGCAACACGAACTATTTTTATTTCCGAGTTATGATATTATTTCTGAAAAAACGGTTACTTTAGCAATCAAACTATAATACAAAATAAATTGAGAGTTAATGGTCATTTAAAAACTTATAGCTGCATAAAATTTAATACACACTATGTAGACATAGCGTTTGTGGCTGTGTCAATGACGCAAAGTCACATTCTGGCGTTTTAGTTAATTATAGTAACGACAATATTGAGCAATATCAAAACATAAGTACATACATAAACAATTCAACGTAACTGCGTTCTCAGTGGTTAAAGCAATATAATAAAGGTTTATTTTGTTATAGTTTGACTATAAAAGTTTATTTGGAAGCTTAAAATTTAACAAAATCATATTCATACAATTTAAGACAATATTTTTTAAATAATATGTATCTCATAGTTTAACATAATTGAGTTTCATCAGTTATTAATAATACAAACTAAACTAATTAGTATACTAAAGCAATCGTAGATAATACATTAGTAAGAAATTGTATTTATGTACTAATTTGATCCGAGAATATTGTTTTTTCTTAGATTAACAAGCGGATTGCGCGAGCCCCTCCGAGCCTCCTCCAGCCCACCTCTGGTCCTGACCATTTCATAAAATTGTAAAATCAATACAAAGGAATGTTTATTATTTTTATATACGTTCATAAGCTTTTTATCATGGCAGTTATTAAAAAAATACCCAGTATAATTTTGGTAATCTACAACTTACAACGATTAAATTATCCTTAAGCTCAAATGTTTGATTGATTGGTACATTCATTTTAACGTAACTGAAAAGAACTGATAAGATTTGTCAATTTTTTGAGTGATTGAAAACTGCCAATTCGTTTTACAGTCAATCATTTGTAAAACCAAACACAAAAAAATATTTCTAAGACTTGATTCACGTATAAAACCGTGCTATGTAATATATATGGAAACTTTTAATATTTTTGTTGAGGATCACTTACTTACACGGTTCCCTGCTCAATAAATGCGTATCATTTTTGATAGGGTGACTCTATCTATAAGATATTCCGTCCTTCTCTTAAAACACAACCCCGCTACGTTCGTCTCTGTCTTCCTGAACGACCGTATAACTACAGTAATGGAATTTAGCTATTATACTAACTCAGTTTCATTTGATACGAAATCAAATGGAGCTTTATTTGATTTAAAAGTCATAAACACAGTTTTGTTAGGGCCATAATTGAGTTATGGAATGGTGTTATTTCAAACTAATGTTGTTTTCATAATGAAAAGTTTAATCTCGATTTATAATTCAAATATAATAGTCCACGCTAAGTGATTGCATGTCGGCCAAATGAGTTAAAAGCTTATCTCATTAAATTAACTCGACTCATTGCTGATTATTTTCCATCGTCATATATTTTCACTAAAATTTAATTTTCATTTTATTTTTGGATTACAATCAGCTAAGTATTTATTATTAAACGTATACTGAATGAATTAACGTAGCAGTTTTTAATAAACCGTTCATGTAAACTATTTTCATTATGAACAATATAAAAATATTATCATCGTCAAATTTTAAATAAAAAATAATACATATAGAACTTGTAGTTTTATATTCTTTTGTAAAAAGGTTACACAACATTTTCAATCTTTCAAAAACTCTCTCTGTTATGTACAGTCAATATATCGGACATGACGCTAACTTTGGTCTTAATTTTCTATGAAGATTTTTTATGCAAATCTATGTGAGCTTAAAAAAAACTTGTTTAAAATATAACCAGCTTTATACTCTGTTTAACCCAAAGCTAAACATTTGTTGTCAGTTTTCCATTACTAACTAACTAACTAATTAAGAAGGTATCTAGTGAGCTGAAAATACTCATATTCTTCCGGATTTTTCATGCATGATCACATCAAACTCTTACTGAGTTCTTTTCAAGTGACAGAATGAAACATTGTTTATATGTGTTACTTAATATAAGATGAGCCCTTGAGAGGTGAAGTGGGCCTACTAGTAAAATGGTAAAACTTTTTTCTTGGACTGTTAAGTATAGAAAACTCACGTCTTTACTTAGTGTTTTGGTGGATTGAATATTTCTATTTTACGGAAATAACACTATTGTATTGTGTATTAACTAAGGTTACTTCACTTTTACTTTAAGGTGTGTAGAATTTACGCATCAATTTTTTTTCTGAAATACCACTTTGCTCTCTTGACCACTAATGGACCCATATGATTTAAAAAAAAATAAAAATAGGTTAAATGGTTGTTCTTAATTTCAATATACAGTAAAACCCCCATTTACACGAAAGTGTGAATCTCATACAAAATAAGGGATTTGGTTTTTTCCACAAAAAAGGCAAAACTAAGAATCCCCTTAGTTTTTCAAAAAAAAATATTGACGAAATATTTAGTTACATTTAACATTGTAACATTTTACTGTAACGACATTGGAATGTGACTCTGCAATTGGGGGATTTGCGACAAATATTCCAAGCTAGCGCGTAATTCGGGGTAGTGTAATTGGGGGTTCCACTGTATAACCATTATTTTCTAAACTGCATACAAACATCGTGTATTTATTCTGTTGTATTAAATTTAAACGACACGAATTTCGATTGTATAATAATATTTTTAACTAATAACTAACTTTGAATTAATATTAATTATAAAGAAATACGGCATCCCCATGTTTTCAAGAATCCCACTGTTTTCGCAAATCATTATCACGTCATCGGGTTCTGTTGAATCATCTCCATTTATCGGTCACCGTCATTAGTCAGAGTCAGAAATGATCCTCGCGCCACATTGCACGCGTGTTTTTTTCATTATCACATGGGGCCTATTTGATGTTTGCCTAGAACGCTACGCTGGAATCTGCTCCAGTCTGTTTGGGGTGAAATGTCACCCCTGGAATATTGTGCCTAATTGGGTTAGGGGCTCATTACACTGAAAGCTTTATTGTTATAAATAGCGCCGGCTGAATACGTTATATGGATTTTACTAGCAATGATGGGTCATCCAATATTCGATATCTTTCATATTGAAGGGTTATGCTACAAGCTATGAAGATTTTTTTACTTTTAAATTAATAGCATTTTTAAAAAATCACTAAACGGGATTATTAAGACAACAGCTCCAATAGACTTAATAGTAGATATACAAAATAGCTATTGATTATTTTTTGTGTTTCTGAGCTCTCATTAGATACCTCAATAACAACACTTTTTCAACATTATTTCTTCTGTTGGATAACCAAAACATTTTCTATTCACTCGATGTAACAGTGAAGGTTCGTGAGATTTTAATGTATTTAATTTTTTTATTCCATAAGCTTTTTATTCTTTTGTATCACACCGAAGATAAAATCTCCTTAACGATACACTTGAGTTACATTTTTTTATAACAACTTGATAAGCAATAATAAATAAAGATTTTTTATATTATTTATCACGTCTAACTTCATTGATTAAAAATATTTTTTACATCATGATGTTATTAACAATTAAATAATTATACGTAACTGATTAAATAACATGCACGTGAAACCAAAATAGAATATTTAAACAAAGATCATATAATTTGTTTACACTTAGTATAGTCAAACAGTTATAGCTTCCTATTAGTATTAAAATTAAACTTAAATATTAATGAATTATATTTTTATATTTAAAACATATAGTAAATAGCTTTCATTAACTATTTATAAATATAACATGTCAATGCTTATTTTTGCCAACATAATTATATAAACTTAATTTAAAATATTTATACTTGACAGCCCTAACAGAATTTTCTTCACTCGGCATTTGATATTAGTCGTATTGATAGCTTTTGCGATGAAACGTTTGACTTGTATTTATTCGATGTTTAACCAAACGTGACAATCGAACAGCGAGCTTTTACTTTCTACGAGACTCTACGCCACCCCATTCTATTAGTTTAATTGAGTTGTACTCTACGATAGAATGAATCACGCTTATTAAGAAACTAAGTCCTATCACTTGACTTCTAATTTGATAATATCTTTTCTGTCGAAGGTCGAAAGAGCACTTAATACTTTTAACTCAATTTGTATTTTATCATTATTAGGCGAGGAAGACTGTTTAAATTAATTAAAATATCTATAGCGAGAAAAACTAACCTAAACGCTATTTAAACAGATTTATAATCTAACTGAATTAAAGTAGACATACTATTTCAATTGTAATCGAATGATAATTAAGCAGTGTTAACTATAGTTAGTTTAATGTATTTGAAAAACAAAATTCTGAATTAATAAATAAAACTTTGTATTAATTGCTCTTTTCTATAAATTGAAATACTTTCATATTAAATTATTACTTAATACAAATATTACAAAATTGATTGATTATATTTCATCATAAATATATATTTTAAAATATATTATTGGGATGTTAAGTGTAGGTACTTAAAAGTAAACGAAACTTTCTTTATTATTTATTTATTATTTTCGTCATTTTTATCGTTTTATTATTGATTTCCCGTAAGTGCATTTTATTTCTGTACAGATGGTATGCTTAAAAACATAGCATACAATATAAAAATTTACATATTTAAATTCTTTTAGAAAATGTTTTTTTAAAAAAAAGTGTTTGCTTTGTATAGTGTTTTATTATTGTCAAATGTGCTTAACATCACCAACTTTTACATCGCAAATTGATGATGTTTACAAAATACTTGATATTATCAATTCATATTTTTTAAAGCAAGATAAAATTTTCTAAATCTTTATCGGATGCTTTGAACGTTAAATATCGATTGACGACAAGCTTATTAAATAATGGTAATTTATTCATTCAAATGTTTATTTAAATAAGTAATAAACATAATACGAAGCAGTGATAAAAATAAAGTAGCATTTTGAATATTTGATTTTTAAAGTACCATTTGCTATAAAATAAGTTGACCGATTTCGAAAGCAATCCGTTAGTTTTTTTTTTAATTTCGATTAACCTTTATTTTTTACGAGTGTCAATTAATATTCTATTCAATTTTTCTACGGAGACCCCCAGCGTTGTATTCCGACACTACAATAAAAATAACTGCGACAAAATGTACATAGAGATGTAATAATAAATAATTCTAAGTAAAGACAAATAATTTGTAAGCATACCTTGACTTGTGATTCTGTCATTCCAAGGGCATACGCGAGTTTTGCTCTTTCAGGTCCTGCCAGGTATTTGGTCTGCTCAAAGGTCTTCTCCAGGGCAAATATCTGTTGTCCACTGAATGTAGGTCTCGTGTGTTTCTTTTTTCCGTCTTTGTCTTGTTGAGGTGAGACTCCGAGGGCGTTTGCTGACACTACAGAAAAAAAATGATTTATTAACATATTTCACACGATATCAAATAGATAATTACGAGCGCGTCTTACTGATAATACTATATTTCCGTATCCTTTCTCGTGTAAAAAAGCACACTTTACAAATTGTAAAGGCAGTGAAATAGTCAAGCAATATTTGATAATATACATAGTTTTTCATTTATTAGCATGCAATAATTTTGTCAGTAAAACAAAAATGGAAATATGCGCTTAACAAAAGAAAAAGAAATCGTTAAAATTATACATATACGATACGCTTTTTAACTTAAAGTCCAGTTCAAGTCCATTTATACACTTACGTGAAAAAAAATGATTTTTTTTATGTATCGGAATAGTAATAGTAATATGTCTAAATATAGAATGAATAGAAGTTTATTTATTTTTTACATTACAGCATTAAGAACTTTAAATTTCACAGATTTAGCGCGTTGATAATTTTGATTGTCACTTACTTTAGAGTAAAATAAAATACAAAGACATGTCCACGATTTCAAATGATTAAATGAAAAAAATCATAATTTGATATTGACTTTGCCAGGACTTCAGCCTAGATCCATTTGATGTTTACGGCTACCACTCAAATATAAGTTAAGAAACTCTTTCTATTCAATAACGCCATCAAATTAAGTGAAATATGATATTTGTTATGATTTGTTTCGAAAACATATTTTAAATAATCAACAAATTATTCCGAAGGTGGGTCGTGGAATAATGGCCACGAAAACACGAAAATAAGTCAAAGCGGCAGAATAAAAAGATTATAACAATCCGCAATCTATCAAGCGGTCTGAAAACGACGTTGTCACTCATTCGCAGATCTAGCGTAGGATAAATTTAATGTTGGTGCGGGTGTAACCAGATTTCGACACGTCATTATTCCATCTGTCGCAAATGGTGACCGAGTCGGTCACAGGGTTGAATCTTTAGGACATTGGCACGATTCATTTAAAAAATACACTAAATTCAAGAACCTAAAATACATACGTTTAATATTCAGGTTAAGTACTAAGTTTCATAAAAATTGTATATTCTATTATATAGCTTTATCTAGGGGTGGGCTGGAGGGAGCTCAGAGGGGCTCGAGCGAACCCTTTGTTAAAGTTTACTACGGTCGGAGAGCCCCTTGTTAATTTAAATGAAAAAATATTCTCAGATCGGATTAGTATTTAACTGCAATTTTTTATTTATATGTTATCTACGACATTTTTAGCCATTTTGATTGATAAAGTTACGGTAAGTTGTATATTGTTATATGTTACAAGTGTATTAAGTAAAAATTGATTGCTTATTTAAGTATTGCATATAATTGCATTATTTTACGGAGATAATATTTTTGCAATGTGTTTCAACTGATCTTATTTCACTTTTACGATATATTAAGATGTGTAAATTATTACAACGCATCTAAATTACTTTTTATAAAATACCACTTGGCTCACTTCACTTCTAATGGGCCCATATTACATTTGTAGCATTTTTTGTAAGTTGTATGTTAATTTGTCTTTCTAACATAACACAGTTCATGTTTATTAAGAGTTTACTTTTTAACTTGACCAAAAATATGTCTCTAGTATAAACTATTTAGAATGCTTAAGTGTGTACCGAAATATGTAACCAAATCATTGGTACAGTTAAACACTCGGAATCCCAAACAAAGGATCCCTCTCAAATTTCCATCCCTCTCTCGCAGCGCTTCCGCCTCCCTCGCACCCCCCACCGCAGCCCCTCATGATGAAGGCAATATATCAGCGAGTTTTTATCCGACGTTCTGGCCGGATTACCGCTAACGCCGCCGATGAAGTATACATGGTGTACACATAGGTACGGGGATCAACCGGATAAATATTCAACGATCGGTTTTGATGGGTTTTTATCTCTGCGGGTGTTTTGTTGTTTCTGTCGAAAAATAATGGCTTTTCATACAGATAACCAACAGTTTCTATTTTAAAGGGTGTATTTCTTTATAACAGTCAAAATCATCAATACTTTTAAGACAACCATTATTTTATACGATAAAACTAAATAGCACACATTTTTTATAAATTTCATAATTTCATGAAATTATCAAGACCAATATCACTCCTTGCAAACGTTTTTGAAAGAGTAAAATTTAACTGAAAATGTTCGTATATAAAAAAACCTGACTTGGTTGTTTAATAAAATTGATAAATTACTTCAAAAGGCAGCGGTGGGCTGTCGATACGCTAACAAGGGGCTAGCTTAGTATCAAAGTAATTTGTCAGTCATGTGCAATTATATGCAATACTTTTAAATAAGCAAACGATTGTTACTTTACACACTTAAAATATGCAACAATATGCAGTTTACCATAAACTAATCAATGTCAATGGCTAAAAATGGACTACTGTGTATACTGGAAGCTGTCGTAGATAGTATATGTCAGAAATTGCAGTTATGTACTAATTTGATCTGAGAATATTGTTTTATATTACTTTAACAAAGGGCTCGCCGGCCGTGATAAAGTCTAACAAGGGGCTCTCGCGAGCCCTTCCGAACCCCCTCCAACCCACCCCTGTCAAAAGGTGTATTTTATTTTTATAAATATGAATGATCATCATAAGCTGCAGATAGAGCACATCAGCAACTTATGAATGATATCACTATCGAATAAAACTGTGCTTATGATTTTTAACAATATTAAAATAAAACTATTGAGAGAGTATTGATAAGTCTTTTTCAAATTCTCCACATTTGAGTGCTTTGGTTATTTTACGATATTGCGCTGACTAATAATTTAAACGACATGTTTATTATGTAAATAGATTGTTTTTCTTACATTCTTTATGTAATTTGACAAACAAAACAGAATCGCCGTTCTGTATGTCAAAAAAAAACATTCTTTTACAACCATGCCGTAGTTTTTTGAAGTCAAAATCTCATATTTTCTTTTAAAAACTTGTCGATTAACAGAATTTTATTTGTAAATTATGTAATGAACTATATTTATCGTGGGAAAAACAACCATTTAATGATTGTTAAATTAGTTTTACGTAAAATATTGTCATCGTCACTAATAATCATTACTTTAATCCTTTCATGTATCTAGCAGAATGGTGTGGAATCGATGTAACCATAGCCATGATGTCGATGATGAGTATTGATCCACATAATTCAGACTAATGACTCTTAATTGCTTACAAATGACTCCACAGTTTCAGGAGACAGCTTGCTTGCCGAATTACAAACGTCAGTTCTCAAAATGTGATTGATTTCAGTCACATTAAAACAAAATTATTACACATTTAGCACAAATATTACGAATATGATTTTATATTTACCATGAATTATTCTATGATTTTTTTCATTAATTATTTATTTGAATCAAATTAACAAGTGAAAAAACTTCTATAAGTTAAATAAATTTCAATATAACCGTTGCATGTCCATAACAATTACATAAAAAAGTTTTTATTAGACTTAATGTTACTAAATTTAATAAATGATTTTTTAAATAAAAACATACAATAAATGATAGTTAAAATCAAACAATTACTGAAATGGAAAGTATTTTGAGCAAAATGAAAGCTTAGATATTTTTTAACTATAACAGCTATCGTACATTAATCAAAATCATATTTTAAAAATACTAACTATAAAGAGAATAATATTTTGTGAACATCAAACTGATTTATTTAAAATTAACCAATATTTAAAGCATAAATTAGTTTACAGTACAATGATTATAGCGTATCCTATATAAAATACACTATCCAGTCACTAGTTCAAATACTAATAAACTGTAATAACCTCGGTGTGTTCTCGACACTGAAATATTGCGAGTCACTGCCTTATGTAAATTCGGTATTAACGTTCTGTTTGAGCGCGAAAGGACATGTTAATGGATCCATACGTTCTATATATATACTATACAGTAAGTTTATAGTAAGAGCTGAGCATATAAATGCTAATTCTCCGTCACAAATGAAATAATGACTTAAAGATTGCGTTAATGATATCGCGGATGTAATTACTGAAGTTGATGTCATGGCGGATCTTCCTTGATCAACAATTTATAATTTTATTACATTTAAGTATTAGTATTATATGTATTCAGTTGTAAATTACGCTACTACAACGTAGGATTTATGCCGTCTGTCTGAACTGTTTTCTCAGAATCATTTATCTCAATTGCTTTAAAAAATCCGGGAATCCATACATTGGTTAAGTAATTATTCTTTTACCTTCAACTAAATTCAAACATTGTGAACTCTTAACTTTTCCGGTTCTAAGCTCAAGAAATGCGACCCCAATACCCACATTTTCTTAAATATCTATTTTAATATGGGTGATACAATGTTTATAATTAAGGTATTCTTATATCATAGTTTGTTGGACCTTTTGTAGTTTATATAAATACGATAAGATAAGAGATAAGCGCCCGCTTATCAGCGATCGTTCGTAAGATAATAGGCTGAACGCCGCTAAGCAAAGCACGCCAGTACCACATTGACATTTGCTCTGACACAACGTATATTTTACGCGCAACTTAAAATATGATTATTTATTTAAAAAACCACGGATTTTTATAAAAAAAAGGTATGAGGAATGATGCAGAGAGATATTTTAAAGCCCTTAGACTATTTATTTTTTTGAAATTCATAAGAATAAGGCCAATAATGAGGAAACCACTGGGGTCCCTAAAAGACCCCCATCGGCCGAGAAGTATTTTTCTAGTCTCCGAGCCGCGAGAGTTAATGAATAACCACAAAAAAATTGTACGAAGAAATTAAATTTATCGGTTTCCTTATCGATTTATTCGAATAAATGTAATAAACACAAATGTGGATCTATTGCCACTTGATGCCGATTCAAATATATTTGTTGGATTACTCTTATCTATCATCGATACAGGGCTAAAGAGCTTTCAGGTAGTTTCTAGGAAGTTTTTTGATGTTAATAAATTATGTCACCGAGTATCATTAGAAAACTTGAATGTACAAAAACTACCTAGCTTTCCTTATGTTACTATAAAGATATTAAATGGTTTTTATATTGCAATAAAGCAGGAAGTACAACCAAAATTGTTATTAAATGTATCGTGCATTTTTAGCAACCTTTTTCTTTATAAACTTTTGGAAAATTATAAAAAAAAGAAACTGTGAAACTTTTTCGTTAAAACAATACGCTAAATTCACTCTCAGTATAGAACATTTGGACTACTAATGGAGATCGTTTCAGTTATTCCAAGAGAACTGCTTCTAAGTCACTAAAATTTATTGTGGAGTGGATAGTGAATCGCTTTCACTACGACTAGGGATCGGATGGGCGAAAATAACATTACAGACGTTCATTAATTTGAACACAAATTCATACATTGATTGAACTATTAATTAATGTACTCTGTACTGGTATCCCAGCTATTGAAAACTGCAACAGACGACAATGACGCTGCACTATGAGCCCAGTAAAGTTAACAATGCATTATTTTACTTGGCGTATAAACTATCACTGTTGATATTATGTTACAAACAAAGCAATGACCCAAAATTTCATGTCTGATTTTAAGTTATTTTATGAATAAGTTTCCCACACTTCATAGAGTGCGAAGTGTATATTGAGGCAATAGTTTACCATTGTGAGGGTGATGCACTTAATCCATCGCTGTTTGACCCTATCACGTATGAACCATTGTCCGATTTGTAATCCTTGGTTGGCTACCAAAGTCACACCTAGCCTTTTCAACGTGAATTAATATACTGTCGAAAAGTGTATAGACTTTTTAACAAACGCGTATTTTAATGAGCCGTCTTAACACAATATATATCTTTTGAAATTTCAATAATGTCAGAAATTGCTGTTAAAATATGTAAAAATATATCTTTAAGAATAAATTATTTTTGGTCAACAAAAAAAACTAGTATTTAGTTCTCAATAAATTATATCAAGTACAGATTATCACTTTGTGCGGAAAATTTTAATTTAGCATAATATAAAACTTAAAGTCCTTATTTGTGTTTTTTTATTATTTTTTGATATTACATCTTCTATTTGGTTTTTGCTTGTAAGAATCATATATGTTTTCTTAGTTCATTATTTTTTGATATTCAATCATATATTATATATTTATAATTTATAGTATGACACTAAACGACAACATAATAATGTAAAACTGATGTGTTTTTTATTGAAAATACGTTGAGCAAAAATATCTACTGTAATACATTACAAATATAATTATAATTTTTGGTGAAAAATAACAATTTAGTACAGTCATTTAGTATTTTTTTTTTGTATTTATTCATTGCCGACAAACTGATTTTCATTTTGCTAACGTTGCATTTAATTTTTATGACGATAGTGTTATGTGAAAATAACTATATTTATATATCTAACTCTTGTGACACTGAAATATATTTTTACATTTATAAAGTGTGGTTTTACCGATCAAATGTCGGTTCAATTAAAAATACAGTAATTGACAATCATTAGTGTTAAGAAATATATACGTATGAAAAAACTGATTATTAAAATACTATGTTGTGATTAAGAAATGAATTTTCATTTGAACAGCTATACGGATGAGATAACTGACCCTACAAAATAACATTAAACTAGTATCATACTTTGAGCGACAAGAATCAATACAGTTTGAAAAGTTTCAAAGCAGTTTTGCGAAGCTTGGCCATCCAATTTCATAAACTGATAAGGGTGTAGAAGCTCCTTGATAGCGTACGTGGTCTGAAACTCTTTAGAGACACCCCTTCAAAAGAGCTTCTTTGCTTCATCATCAACATTTTAGCTTCGCATAAGCGAGCGCTTTTCAGTGAACGTGTAATAACACTCGCGCTGCAAATTGCGCTCAAGACCTGGTCAGTCGGAGCTTTTGGAAGTTCGTATAAAGTAAATTGTTACGATATAATATATAAATAGTTGCCGTAATGTTATTAAAACCTGATCATACAGCACGGAAAGTAATATTCCATTGTTGTAATGATTTTTTTTTCATATTTATAAATTAATCTATTTCATAAAAATAAATTGACTTGACGAAGGAACTGGGGGGGGTGGGGAGAGAGAACGAAATAATATCTATTTGTTAAACTTTTTTTTATTACTATCGTATCCGTAAATTTATATTGCTTCCGTTGACAAATTTATATTTTTAAATACAAAATTCTTGAGAATGCGTAAACTTTCTAAACTATACATACATTTATTAAAAATATCTTTGCAATCATTTTATAATTGCATCGATAATGTAACAATTTCGGTCTCAATTTTGGTTTTTATTTACTTATTCTTGTCATTCATAAAAGTATTCAGCAACAAATTTAAGTAATATTTTATAATTATAAATTATATACAAAAATTTACAAACTCTGATGACGATTTTTTAACCATCTACTTACTCTCCACGAAGTATATATACCTCAATAGAAGTTGTTTCTACGAGAACAGCTTGTTACTTGTTAGTGTAAGAATTGGATTTATGACAGGATTACTTGCTAGCTAATTACTTACGATATAACCAGCTTATAAAAAAATGATAAATAGGAGTGGTTTTTTATACATCAATACGTTCATGCTTTTGTACAAAAATCAATATTCGATTTTTTTAATCAATTTATAGAATTATTCGTAATGGGATTTAAGCCCCGCACCCAAAGGCAACGACGATGATCACTTGTTTTCAGAACAAACTAAAAAAAATACTATAATTAAATATGAAATCATGTTCCACGGAAGAAACTTTTAAGTTATATAAAAGAATCGATAAAGTCCACAATATATATGAAGTTTCTTATAAGCTGACCAATCATGGTTCATTTTCTCTTTGTTCAATCTAGTTCCTTCTTTATTCCTTCGCCATTCCACGCTCTATATCCTCTCTTATAGTCCAGAGACAAAACTTATATGACGTGTAGAGAAACCTGAGGATACTTTGTCTATAAAATGGAATTTATGGGTGTTTCCCGGATACGGCACACGTGTCTACTATGATTTTTATATCGTGTAATCAATGAATCTTCAAAGTTTTACGTCGGAATTGATGAAAAGGTTGCAAAAAATATTTGCGGGCATCATAAAAGATTGTCTATTGAACTTATTTATAGCGTTTTTTATCGCATTTTATATTATTCGTGGAAAAAATAAAGATCTGTTTGTTTTACGACCAAAGGGATATTTGATTGTTTTCCATTACGGATACCGAACTAAACTTAGCAAGTTTATGATTAAAATAGCTTATTCTAACCTTTATACCGGCATTATTTTATCCATTTACATACATATTTATATATATTATATATATATAAATTAAATACAGTTAGTAATCACATCTCCCTGGCCTGAATGAATAAAAACCTACATAAATATGACAGACATATTATTTTATTACCAATCCATCATAATTTCATCAGTGACTTATATCCGAATTTTGATTTTGACTTTATAAGTCACTAAGTAAAATAAACACCTTTTCTATTATATTGTAAAGTTGTATTATAAAAATATATTACATTTAAAAAGCAAACCGTTAAATCGGTAATTTTTAACCGGATAACCGTTTGTTAGATGATTACAAATTATTAATTAAAATAATATATACGTAGGAGCATGTACACTTTAGTACACCATTAACGGTTAATTATCTTTTAGGGTTGTTCACTGTCAATACTTGATAGAAAGGCATTATATTAGGAAGAAACACAATATTCTTTTGTACCTAATTTCTACTTTATTTTATCAAGACCAAAACTGGTTTCGCTCGTGGCTAGCATTGATAACCGTCAGTTAAAGTGGAAATTAAGTAAAAAGAAATATTGTGTTTTTTCTTAAGTTAAATTAAATTATCTATTGTATTGACATCTAATCATCACCAATTAACCGGTAATATTATTGCTTGCAACTTCTGCCTGCCCTAGATTCTTATACAATATAAAAAATGATCTTAGTCTAAAATAATATCTTTTTATCAAAACAAAAACGAAAACAAAAAAAAAAACTTCCGTATATAATAACTTTGTAACCAAAAGCTTTTATATTATTAGAAAATATTTGTGTGGTAATGTTATATATAACTATTTATATATACATAGCAATCCATTACATTATATCTGAGCGGTTATTTTGAGCAGAGACAATAATCTGGTTATGTGGGGTCGCATAACACGTGAAACTCGCGTATAAATATACGTTATTGTAATATTATTTCCAGAATAAGGCAGACGGAAAAATAAAAGTATTCATAAGTCAGGTAAGTAAAGCAGTGGTAGATCCGCAGGAGGGTTGAGTTATCAATTTTGCGGTCTTGATAAATTTAAACAACATAAAAAGTATTATTATTAACTACTGAAAACGATTCAACTTTTTATTTTTATTTATATTATAAAACTAAATACCTTCTTCGTGAGATTTCAAATAATATTTTATTATTTTAGAATTAATTTCTTAATTTTACTTTCATATTTTTGATGGAATCGGCTGTAACTTTGTAGAAATTCAAAATACAAAATTAAATTTGACATCTATGTTATTCCATTATTTAAGATTTCAAATCAAGGTGCTTTATGAAATTTCAATGTTAAATTAACTCAATTCAAGTTCATCCGTGCGCTTGAACGCCTGAAGATACCGAAAGGCAAAACCCAGGTCGTTAGTGACAAAATTTGTGTGTTCTTCCACTTGTTCTGTTACATTATGTGTGACGATGCTTCTTAAAGAAGCGAAACGTGTGTAAAATTTTATTACACAACAAGTGGAATAAAAAAGTTGTCAAATTCAATTTCACTTTGTAATGTATTTTCATTAATTTTACACTCCATTGGTAAACATTGATGTGAGGGGTTTGTTTTTATTTACGAATTAATTAAATAATTAGACACTTAATAAATTATATAACTACAAAACACAGTTTATTTTATATTTGGAACTCTTTTCAACTTTAATTATTTCAGAACTGGTGTTTTCATATTAAAAATATGAAAATATTTATATAAATTAATTTTAATTATTTCTCATATTATCTTCAGGAAAAACATTATTTAACAAAATTGATTGTTTTAATATTACTCGATGATTAAAAAAAACTTAGGAAAGCATGATGTTTATTTGTTTTTTTCTACTTGTGGCTTTTATCATTATTGAAAATATATAAATAAAAGATTAAAAGCAACTAAATCCACGATATGAATATGTATTATTACGTTTTACAAAATTGTCAATATTTTTTTCTAGGAAGGAAGTAAAATATACAAATAATAGCTTTCAATAATTATTAGTGCTCCCACCACTGATGCAAGGAAGCGAGAAATATCAGAGGAAAAGGAAATAAGTTGAGGTATAGAGAGAATTTTAGTTGTAGACATGAAGCGGACCAGTCTAGTATTATTGGCTGATATCTTTCAGAACAGTATAATCATAGTGCACATAAAATGTTCCCAACACTTTTTATTACATCATATTACAGTCGATGTTTTCGCTTCTCTCTGCTGTTAGAGGGGCGAACAGGGGTGCAGTCTGTAATACGGAAATTTATAAATTCATATTGAATTAGTTTAGTAAAAATCAATTGAATCGAAAAACAAACTAATCGACTTTGTTATAACAAACTCATATCGTCATGACATTACGTCAGGACAAACAATTTATTTTTAAAAATGGAAACTTTAAATTTACAGTTACAAATACTTATTGTATTTAACCAAAAATACCAGAATTTAACATTCTAATAACAACTTAAGGATTATATTCAAATAAGAAATACACATTTTTTGTACTAAATCCACATTTATTTAATATATTCAGGACTGGTTTCGCTCATGACGAAAATTTTCAACTAAAATCAGTTATCAATTGAAAATACTCGTCATGAAAAAAACCGTTCCTGATCATATTTAATAAATGCGGAATAAATACATAAGAGTATTTTATTTTTTGAAAATAACATCTTTTAGTTCAGACATATCGATTGACAGCGAAATTTTAAAACTTTAATGCGCTTTTGCAACGAAAACAGTTTTAAGTTTTTGGATATTTTCAATATTTATCTTCAATTCGGATTCAATTTAATGTGCTATTTGTTAAACATATCAATATTAGTGTGTTTTTAAATTAAAGATTGTCAAATGTAATTATTTTGACTAATTGATTTATTTTTTTTATATTACTAATCATGTTTTTCCTTATGGTATTTTAAAGAATTCAAAAAAGTATTATTTGCCATGGTATTTTTTAGAAATAGTTTTTCAGAGATATGTTAAATATAATTTTACCATATTAAATTAAGCAGCTCATCAGCAATACCAATAAAGTATTTGTTCTCTAACAATTTAGCAATTTTTACCAATAATTATTTTTTTCAAATATCCATTCAGTTGATAAATATTTAATATTTATTAACACACATAATAATAGTGAATATTTATTATATGATGTTATAACAATTTATTTCGATTTTACTGATTGATGCTTTTGTATGTATGTGGTTTTAACACGGTGTATCAAACGGCAATTGCATTTAGTCAGTCACTTAACTCTCTTTGCAAATTTGAATTATAAATCTGGTATCACAAATAGGCAGAAAATTATTTTGAATCTATTTGAACGATATTTTTATAAACATCCAACGAGCAATGCGCTTACGTGTTTGCTCAAGTCGATATTTAATATAAATTGAATTACCATACATACATTTTTTCGACAGCTGTTCACATACCTACGTTAAAACTATCATAGGTTTTATTTGATTTTTTTCAAGAATTCACAACTTAATGAAAAATCTGATTGTATAACGATGCTCTGTATAAAACGATGAATTTCGAAGCTTCATAAAGTTTCCGAACACATTTTTCATATCTCTATAAAAGTTGAAGAAAATTCTCCTACGTTCACACGTTTTCCTACAAAAGTAGTCTGTCTTTATAGGACTGCCAGTGACGTAGAAATGGATAACGGAAAAATGACAATAAATTTGAGCGTTCAGTTGCAAAACAATAATGCAATACGAATAACTAATAATGTATTTGTATCTTATAAGATTATAAGTTATCACCCACTGACTTACTCTTAGCAGTCTAAGCTCTTCTTAATTGGTCTGATGACATTTGGGAAATTGATATAATAATGTATTTAACACATCACGCTAACGACAATCCCTGGATAGATCAAGACATACTTTATCTGCTGATATAAATCGTTGCTTTTATTTTTATTAATACTTTATGACATTAAATTTTAATTTAAATACATTTACAGAACAAATTTAACGTATGAACTAAAATACAATTTAAATAACAAAGGTCATACTCACATGTCTTAATATCGAATTTATTGTGGAAAATGTGTGCGAATGTTTTTGTATTCTTTAATTCATGATAATTGTATTTCTTCCCAAAAACAGTATCATTTAACTTTTCGTTAACAATCACGGTATTTATGTATCTCTTGCAAAAAAAAAGTATGCATAATCTAGGTACATGTAAGATATAATAACAGTACTTGTATATAATGATCTTATTTTGATGTTAAATAAATGAATGGAACAGTGCTGTATACATATTTAAATTACTGTTTTATTTGACGAACCACCTCTGGTTGAAACTATCTTCCATCCCCCTCCCCTTGGGGAAGATATTCACTATCCCGCCACAGTTAGCTATCAAAACATTGGAAAGTGGCCCAGGCCGAAGTGTCCGAAGCGCCAAGCTTAAACAGAAGTAAAACGTCTTATGTTCATTGCAGCCGCGGTTACTTATGATATTCTTGGTCATCGTAGCTGTTTTACTTAAGCCCCGCTGTCTTCTGATAGACTAAATCAATATCCAGTGGGGATGCACGCTCACAGAGAATTCAATAACGCTAAAGTTTGGGAGGGCGGTATTGGAAGGAGGTGGTACTTTGTACAGAAAACCGAATCGAACATTGTTTTTCAACCTTTATAATAATGTAATAATACTTGCACGCACAATTTTAATTATATTTTTCAAAAAGGTATTAATTATCAATTATTTTTTGTTACTTCTGTTTGGCGAAGAAATATTCTTTATTGATGAAATAATTTAAAATTTTCACGAAGCATTGGGTAAACATATTTTTATTATGTGAGACGTGAAAAAAATGTTAGATGCGTTATAATATTCTGCGTCTTAAAGTATCATCATAGTACCGTAACACCACGTAAAGACGTGATCGTACTTATAAGTCCAAAAGAAAAGTTTTACCATTTTACTTGGCTCAGTTTACCTCTCGGAGACTTTTGATAAATTGTTTGACTATAATTTTAAAGATTTTTTTAAAATTACCTTTATTTATAAATAAAGCAATCAGTATTAAATGATTAAAAAAACTGATGATGATATTCAAAATAAACACATATTGATTAGGTACCATTTAATGATAAAAATAGTTAACATGAAAAATTCAGATATAGTGGACAAATGTTATGTACTTTAAATTATTTCGTTAATTAACTTAAAAATAAGTTTTGATTCAAATTACGCCATAAAATCATTTACATATTTTTATCTAAGAATAAAATAAAAATACACACATTTGCTTAAAATGTATTAATATTTTATAATGAAGTTTAAAGCCGATTTAGATCCAGCGGTTGGGTTTTGTGTATCAATAAATATTTAAAATGGATTGGATGGAAACGTTATGTTTATTAATTTTCAATAAAAGCCAACTTAAATACCAATTATGATTAATATTTAATTAAATACACATTTCAAATGAAAATAAGCTTATTTATAAAATAAATAGCATTTATTAACAGAAAACAGTGCAGCTTTTATAAATACCGAGCTTATTATTAAGATTAAGAATCTTTAGTTTTGAAGGCAGTATCGAAATGTTTTACACGCTGGCCACGTTGTCCGTTGCGTGTGAAAACTGCCTGTCTAGGACTTTTTCGAAAAGCTCTTGTGTTTTTTCTTAACAAATATGATAGTGTGTTATACAATAATAGAGTGCAAAAGTTTTGTTTTATTTTTATTTATCAAAGCCGACTGAGAGAAAAAATAAACACGCTTTATTTTATTATTAATTGTTGTTATTTTTACCAAATCCGCTCTGTTACTTTACTGTCGATACAAAAACAGCGTCAATTAGTTTTACTAAAAACAAAATACTGATAATCTTTGTAGGCTCATGTTAGTTTTCACGTGTATGTACAAAAGAATGAGTACAGTATGCACAGATTGTGGCACGCTAAATTAACTTAAAATAATAAAAATATCCGTATTTTATTAGAATGCGGTTATGTCTTTTAAATCATATCGTTCGTAGAATAACCTGGGAAATCTCTAAAAAAAATTACAAGAGACTCTGCGTTGCTAAGGGTGACAACCATAAATATTAAAGCGTTTTTCGAGAGAAGCGATTCATAGAGACGCTTAAAGGTTGCTAGGAAGAAATTCTGACGTATGCAATTTTTTTGGCTAATAGCAGTTCCAACAATAATACCACGTTTTTAATATAAACATATGTTTCAAATAACAAATGAATACAACCGTGTGATAGAGATAATAATCAATTAAGTGAATCAAATCTGAATTAATACATATTCCTTTTACTCATTTTTATGTGCCTTATAAGTATTTTAATATTTTGCGATCTTGTTTTATTTGTAATTAAATACGAGTAATTAATTCAACATTTAATAGATTTTAATATATCATAGTATTTAAAACAGGTCGAATTAAAAACTGTTAACAAAATTATAAAGTCTTTAAAGCATTGATGGCTAAAAATAATGTTCATTGAAAATATTTATGTTAATTTCAAGGTTTACTTCTCTTATTTTTTAAAGTTCATTTGATCTTACTCTGTTAAGTTTCACTGTGAACAGTGGCTTAATACATCGCATTTAATTTTTTTTAAATTTAGTTTCGCTTTCGAAAATCATATTGCAAGTTAACAATTCAAATAAGATTATATGTAAAGACGTTTTCAATGATGTGCACCATGTACACAATATTTCTACTGACCTTTTTAATTACATTTGAAAAAGTTTAGCTTACTATGATATTATAACTATAACTTTAAAGTTCACATTCAGTCTTACATTATTAAAAAATCAAAAACAGTGGTACCTTTAATTGAAAATACAACTTTTTAGGTACTTATTATCAATTTTCGGTGAAAAAGCATTATTTAAAAATACAAGTCCTTAAACTTTAAATTACACCCTCTTGAGTGACATTTAAAGAAATAATTTATTCGTCTCAGAAATCTATTCGGTACCTAATCAAATTACATTAACAAATTGAATAAACAAATTGGAAGTATGAACTTAGATAGTGCAGTTAGATAAAAGCGGTTTATTACTGCAAATAACATTTACTTAACAGTGTTTGGAACATAATTCTAGCTGGAGCTGGTACAAGACCACACCACTATAAAGTGCACATCTGAACCGATCCAGTCCTGTCTATATGCGTTCGTATTAGATTATTAGAGCATTGGTTCTATCTATTACACTGGTTCTGAAAATACAGAATTAAATTTTAGCATATAATATCCTACATTTAAAAAAAAAACTAAAACACATTTTTTATTCTTATTCAAGATTCATAGAAAGTGAAATCTATCATACTGCTGCTCCCAGTGGCGGATAAACGAAAGACGTGCGCGCTTGGGGCCACCAAATTTTAGGGGCCTCCAAAATAGTTTATTTTAGAAAACCCATATACTTTTTGCTCAGTTATTATTTAACATGAAATTTTCTGATGTTCTTATGTAATCTGAAAAACATGGCATCTAAATTTAATTGCACCTTGGGTCTTTTATGTGCATAATCTGCCAATGGCTGCTTTTATAAACAGAATAGTACCATAAGAGAATTTTTTAAATTCTCATTCTTATATCCTTGCAATCACAGAATAATAAGAATTAAGCTACAGAATAGCTACCAGTTTTATCAAAAACAAATTTTACTGAGATGCATAATTCGTACCACATTGAGCTAAATGGTTAAAAAAAATACAACATACAAACGATTCAACATACAATCATATGTTTTTATTACAAAAGCTATATTTTTTTCTAATAACTGATGTAAACATTACTCTTCAATACGATCAATAATACGTTTAAAAAAAACACTTCATTGGGAGATATGATCAAAATTATACGTAATGATTTGTATACAATTTAATGCATTCGTGAGTCATGAAGTCATTTTTTTGACCCAAAGTATTAAAATATAGTCGGATGGGTTAAAGTTGAACAAATTCTGTTCTCTTTATGCCCACCTTCATAAATACCTACCGTTGTCCCAATAAAAGCCAGTGTTCAACGTTATATGAAAACTTGTTCTCGGAGCTTACTTTGTAGATGCGTGTTTTACGTTCATTTTATTACATGGAATTTGTTTGCAATTTGATTTAGCAAAACGAAAAAATCAACGTTTCAAAGATTCGTAATACGGAATGTTTGTGTTTTTAAAACTTATTTTGAACATATTATTTTTGTATTCATTTTAAATGCATATTTTTTTATCATTATATATATATACCTACATAAAGAGTAGCTTACTTATTTAAATTATGTATTGTGTAACTCTGTTGATAAAATATTGCATTGGTGTCAAATATACCGTTTACGTATCATTGCAATTAATAATTTAATATTTTCAATATTTTACACGAAAATTGAAGCCTACCAACAGTACAAACTTTTATAAAAAAATATCTATTTAGAAACGTCTGATTTTTTCATTGAGGATATAATGTTTTTACAAGATCTGTTTGTAAGATAAGATATCCATAACACAATATTAAAACCAATAGTGGTATTAAATCGGTCTACTTACTTATATCATATAACCCCGAATAATTGAAATTGTATTTTAGGAATCTTTCAATATAGTGTTATTAATTATTTCTAATTAAATATAAATATCATATCGACTGTGGAAAAGAAGAATGACGTAACCCACAAATTTTACAGGAGGCGCAAAAAACGTGTTTTGATCATTTTGGGCCATATGCAAATTATGAATTATACACAACCTTGAAGTGCACGGAGACTTCTAACTGATGTTTAATTGACATAATCTAATATTAATTAAAGTAATTGTCTAGGAAAAACTTTCATTTCAGACTTTTTTCTTGATTTAATTTTTTTACAATGTCATCTTTTTCAAACATAAAAGCTAAGTTTAGATACTAATTCAGCATTTGCTGCCTTGCATCCTTTTGATAGAACGTGTATCAAGTTTGATACATTGTGATTATCGAAAAAAACCTGTTTTGAAAAAACTGTGGGTAACGTCTTTTTTCCTTTCCACAGTCGATATGTACATTCGTCTGGATTTGTTCGTTATCAATAAGTCACTCTCTCTCTCTATCTCTGCGAATACTGTTCTATGTACCTAATATAAAACGTTTGGCATTATGCATGTGTATGTTTATAAGTGTGTATTCTTTGAATCATATGTACATATAAATATGTCTCTGCTATATGTCTCATAATGTTCACAAAGCTATTATTAATTCCATTGTATTATTTTGAGTGCTCTCATAAAAAGATATGTACAAAGTTTAACACTTGTAACAACAACCGAGTAGTGAGTCGAGTGACATTACCTACTACAACTTACACTTCCCCGACAAAACACTGACTACACAGAAATGAACGATCGGACAAAGCGTTCAAAGCGTCAGATAAAGTTCGCTCCATTGTTCTACGGTTCGGTTAGATCGTTACCTCCCGGCAGTTATCTCGTGGAAGGCGTCGCAGCGACCGAGCTTTGGCGTCTTCTTTTCAGCGGCACATGTTTATTATAATGTTAAAAGCTCTAGTTAAAATAATTGTAATGCTTAGAAAGCTTTTTTGGTTATCTACGAAACTTACGCAAATATCTAACCGCTTAAGCATTAAATTGAATTGATAAAGTTACGTTGTCAACAAAACTTCTTACAGTGGATAAGTTTAAATAGTTTGTTTTACACTTTGAATTACACCTTCATTCAAGATCAACTCAAAGAGAAATTACACCGCAACTAGGGGTTAAACAAAAACTGACTTTTGAAAAAACCGGTATTCGAATGTCAATATTGTTCGAAAACCGGTTTTATCCAGTTTTCGATTTTTTAAAAAAAAATGGATAACTCAATTAAAATAGCGAGAAAAGTTCATTTTTTTATGTTGTTTATTTCTATACATAAAAATACACAACAAGAAATTATTTGATGTTACTCTTCAGAAAATATGAAGCGTCCACTGATCGTTTTGTAACAAAATTTCCTGATATCGAAAATACCCTTTTGCTGGGTATGATGTGGGGCATATGGTCTTTTAGCCATCAAATAAAATATTCAAATTTTCTGTCCTTTTGTTTATAGACTCGTTTATGGAAAATTCGGCACAACCGGTTACGAAGTTGAAAAACCGGTTTTTAAATGTCACAAATGTCTTTAAAAAACTGGTTTTTATAACCGGTTTTTGAAAACCGATAAGCCCTCATCACAACCACCATTAGAGATATGTTAATTGAAATTGTAGTTTTAAATTTTAAAAATAAATACATTATAAATTTGATAACTTTGTCATTCCACGTGTTTCGCCTCTTTGAGAAGCAACATCAGGCTATCGCAACGCTTAAGAATAAACTAAAAATTGATTTAAATCGTACGTTATAAATTACAAAATAAAAGTCGGGTTTGTCCTTTTCTATTGGGCGCAAGGAGGGGTAAGATACAAACAAGCTTAGAATAACAAAGGCATTAAATTTAATTTTATATTAAAAATGAGCATCCACAAAGTTATCACCGAATCTGTAAAATAATATTGTTATTTGTTTGACATACCATTGTATTTACAGAAAAATAATTTAATACAAATGAATACTATTTTGAAGGTTATTTTTCTTTATGATTATATTTTTAATGTCATCAAGTTTAAAATCTATGATTTCGTAAAAAAAAATGTCACGCATTAAAACAATGAAGGTCTCTCATGTATGGTAGTATCCCGTATTGTTTTTATTGAGGTGAAGGTGCGTTATATTTTGGCTTGAACTGGTAAAATGCCCTCTTTATTCCCCATTCCTATACGCCTCTTCCTAACATACAAACGGAACGGTACGTTCTGTAAAACAAAATTTTCTCCCAACAAAATTAAATCTTAACCAATGTAGGCTGTAATATAATAATGCTCTATGTTTCATTCTGGCCTCTTTTCATTTGTTTAAATCCCACTCAGGGATCGTAAACAGTACTGATTAAATCATTTTTACTATGATAGCTGCCAATTTTTAAAAGACAAAAGTAAATATAAGAAAAAAAATGTGTAATAGTCAGTTAGATAATGATTAAATATATTTAATAAATAACAAGTTATTATTTAAATTTTCATGTGTGGCATTACAATAAAAAAAGATAATATTCTTAAACTGCTCACTTTTGTACTAATTGCACATTTATTTAATAAGACCGTTACGCTATTTATGTATTTTTTATTACATGAAAATTGTCGTTATGAGCAGTACCGGTCCTGACATATTATTGAATACAGATGAAATTATCACAAAAGAGTGTTTTATTGTTTGAAAGTATGATTTATAATTGATTATTATATACTTTATTTGTACATATTGTTATTGCAATTTATTTTGCGTATAAAATGGAAACAACTTTATAAAAACGAAATTTTATTATGTGTATAAAGTGGATATGTAGGCCTATGCTTGAATAAATGATACCATTGAAAATTTCGGTTGTTAGAACAATTTAATAAATATTAAAAAGACTTATTCTTCCTATCGATATTTTTTTCCATTATAAAATAATTATATCACAATATTCACGACAATACCCTTCTGAATTTTTTTAATCTATGTCGAATCCCGATGTCGAAAATTAGGTTTTCTTATGGAGGTGTGTCAATAGATTTTTTTACGACAACTGTTTGTTGCTCAGTTTCTCAACTTTTATTTTACGAAGAGAGTAGTAAAAAAAGGAATAGGGCTAGTGCATGTATCTTTATTTTAGGATTAAATTGGTAAGAGGGATATCACAAACATACATATCTTAGAACTAAAATTGAAAAATCTATTCCTCTAATTTTTAATTTAAGATAATATGATTAGTAAACTTATTCCAAGTTTACTTTTCTAAATAATTTTTGATTGAAATAAAAATATAACAGAAAACAAGTGAAGTAAGCAAATATTTCCAGGAACGGAAGTACGTTTCAATGTTTACGACCTCATTTGGCTATTATTACTTGAGTGTGTGGTTCGTCGTATATGTGTATTAGTAAAGCACAAATATTTCGCAAAAGTAAGTGAAACATCATGTATTTTAATATGGTAACTGTGTAGAAAAGCTTTGTAAAATGGAATCATATGTAAAGTTGCTCGTGGAAACATGACGCATGATAATTAATTATAATTATTATTTAATTAATGTCTCACATTTTAACATTTTTTCTAACAAACATCGTATATATTACAATATTTACTTCATATTTCTTTGTTAGTCATTAATCTTCAAAATAAAGTTTATATTAAAATTATGTCAAAATAAATATTTTATATATTAAACCACGTTTCTTTTAAACAATTATAATATAATGATTGTGTATTTATAATGTTATCGTATATCAGAAACTGATTGGGATCACTTTCAATTTCACCACTTTACCATAATCTTTAAAAAGATTGGTTTATACATGTGAATTTATAAAACTATTTAAAACTGTTGATTTAAGATGCAAAATAAAATGTATGAAACCATTTCGGTATGACTGTTGGTAAATCATATAATTTTATTACTGAAATAAACTGATTCTTTTCGTGTTTAACCTATTCCTTAATTTATATATGAAAAACACACAAGTAAATACTGTGCATAACAATTAATTGAATAAGACTTTGCCTTGCAAATAACGAGAACATTCGGTTAAGAGTTACAGAGCAACATAATATGTATCTACGCCGTAGAAGCAACGGTCGCCCAAATAGGAAAGCGCCTAACTCCATAATACCATTATGTGCAACAGCATATAAAAGCTACGTTAAACCACCCCAGTACTTGCTGCCAGTATGTAGATACGGTTAAAACGTCTGGGTAGCTATTACACTAGGGATATAATTACGGCTACGGGTAGTGAAAATTTCATCGCGTTTCATTATAAACTTTATTTGGTTTTGCAAAAGGAATTTATAGAGATGGACTGTATTATTGAATACATGTATTGTTTTGAATTTGAATCGTTCAAATTATTTTACTTTTACATTCACACCGACTTTGTCACTAATGACCCGGGTTTTGCCTTTCGGCATCTTAAGGCGTTCAAATGCACGGATGAACTTGAACTGATATGCATTGTTTTCAATACTATGTTATTAATAGCTCATAAACAAGAGAATATCATTTTAATCTAAGACATCTATTATTTTTTTCAATTATAAATATCAGAAACAAAACATTAAGTAAACTGTTAATTAAATAATTACAACATCAGCGATCAGAATCATTTTAATGAAAGATACCTTATAGTTAGTTATAAGTAGCATATATAATATGTACTCGGAAGTATTATATTTCAAACTCTATTACTTTTAAGGATTTTGTCTCTTAAATTAATTAAGTTTTAAATATACCATTTTCAGCCAATATTTTCAATATTAAGAGCTTACGTTACTGGTTAACATTATTCTTTTCATAAAACTAGATTTTTTTATGGACTACAAGGCAATAAAAATATGCAAACGCGTAATTATTTTCTTTCCTTTTTAACGATTGAGATATTGCTAATTGTTAAATTTATTTGACACAATAGTAAAGCTTTATATAAAATCAATTAATTTTCCAATTATAGTACAAATTATTTCCTATCGCTGACAGTTTTTTTTTTCAGATATATTGGGACGTCAAGTAGAAAATATAGGTATATTTTAATTAAACTTAAGGTTGCTGTAATAATTGAAATTTACGAAAATTCTTACTATGTGTAGCCATTCTTTAAGAACGAATATTGAAGAAAAGGACGAGGTGAATATTTTAAGCAACAACTTTAAAGTGAATCAAAGTTGAAATGTTTAATATTCGTATTTTGTATTCACACATATTATAATATTCCGAATCCAGTTTACGTGTAGTACAATTAAAACGATACCGTACATCGTAATCTGAAATAATAATGATTATAACAGTAAACATTTTATGATCAGAGCGCTAGCATTATTAGAGCGAGATTTTTCCCTCGGACGCTAAGGGGTAATTTAGCCGTACCCTTTTCCCACCCCTATCAACCGAGAGGCGCCCCTCGCCGCCCCATCGCTAATTACAGCTACCACTTATTTTGTTCATTTTGAACGTTAAACGGACGAAGGTCGCTTCCAGAGACAATTAAACATGCAAAGAATGTTTTTGTTTTATAATTGAGAATGTTAATCCCATAGGATCGTGTAATGAACGCTTGGATTTCAGAAGGCGAGCAAGACTACATTTTACAAGCGCTGTAATTCTGTTATTTATTACAGCGAATTGTAGGCAGTGCCACGATAATCGTGATTTATAATATAATAATAATGTATTAATGGGTATATTGTTGGTAATATAAATCATATCAGCTGTGTTATTATTGTAAACGTAGCATTACAACCATTTTAATTATAAATTCTTGTGAAACAATTAACTTATTTTCCTACATATACAAATTTATTTATTAATGAAAATATTTAACTGTCATAATTGGCATGTATTCTTTTTTCAACTATGCATAATATATCAATAACATTATGACAAGCTACAAAAATTCTAACCACAGAAAAAAAAACAATTCTATAATAATTATTTCTCAAATATAATTAATACGTAACATTATAAATTTCATTCTACGATCCATCTTTTTTAATTTAATTTATTATTATACACTCATAAGAGATAATTGTATTGTTTAAATCAGTGTTTCTCAACCTTTTTGGGATCGTGGCCCCTTTTGAGTGTCTTTATTTTTCTGTGGCCCCCTACCTTCTTTTTTTTTTTAGCTCACCGACAAATTTGAAATCCTCAATTTACCCGTGGCCTCCCTGAAGTGTGCTGTGGCTCCCCAAAACTAAAATAAATCTCTGTGGCCCCCTGGGGGGCCACAGAGATTTATTGAGAAACCGTTGAGAAACCATGGTTTAAATCATCAAATTATACGAAAAATTATATTATGTTTGATAAGGTATTCGATATGATCAAAAATCTAAAACTTTGCTTACTTCTTATTGAATTATAAAAATCTAATAATTTAAGATTTCGACTGAGGGTGTTTAGTGGAATTTCAAGATAAAATTTGAATCGATCAATATTGGTACACTTACACAAGTGTATTCAATAAATCAGTTCAAGTTCATCCGTGCACTTGAAACGCTTGAAGATGCCTTAAGGTAAAACCTGGTTCGTTGGTAACAAAACTTGGGTAAATGTACAAAATTTTAACGATTCAAATTTAAGAATTTAAAAAATAAAAGTCTTCAACTGATGGTATTAATGTATTTATTAAATATATATAATGCATACATTGTTAAGGTCAGATTATATATTTGATTTAATCACACGCAAGTTTTATATCATTGACATTTCTGATCAAAAAGCGTGGGGCAATTTGTTTTAAATTAAATGAAATGATACCATTTAATCATGGCGGCTGTATACAATGGAAGTAGAGATTGAGGCGATTGCGTCCCCCACTTTGTCGAGATGTTACCCAGATAGAGACACAACACAATAACGTGCAGTCCCTAATTGATTTAACGACCGCTACTTTCGTTAGTCGTAACATACTGAAAGTCGTAAACGGCCCGTTAAAACGGGGCCGGAGTAAACGGATCGAGTTGCCTACTTGCAACTGAACAACAATGCGACAGGGTTTTCCGATTCGTAGATTTTCTTTTATGCACTTTACGATAATGAAAAGTTAATTCGATTCAAATGTTAAATTTTAAACAAGGGTTTAATTAGCCCGCATCGAATTAACAACTGAAATATCAGATTTAAAAATTTCACAATGTTATTAAATATTGTTGACATGACTCACAAGACAAATATTTTTTTATTTTGAAATCCATGTCCGCTCTCAATGTGGATCATATGATCTTTTAATGAAGGTATTTCAACACAATTTTTTCTACGAGAACTGTTTGTTACTCAGTCGCTCGATATCTCACATTCAAAGAGAGAAGTTAGGATAGAATGATACGGCTAGGACGTGACTAGTGGTTAGCTAATCGTTCTCACTACAATCAGTTATTGAAGGATCGGAAAGGGTGGGAGGGAATTTTAAGACATCGCAAAAACCCATGCTTTCGAACAGAAACCGATAAATCGATCGAAAGAAAGCTACTCGTACTGGGACTCGAACCTGTGAAGTCTGGCACGCAAGACCGTAACGCTAACCGCTGCGCTATAGGACCCGACTATACTATTTAAATGAAATAAATGTTATTAATTAACAGTAAATAATGTAAAAAGTATTCATTTTTAAAATATAGACCTTATATAAAAGACTATTTATATCGTATATCTTATAAAAGAGTATTTAACGTCATTGCAGAATTTACAATATGTTGAAATCTGATATTGTGAATTATTTTTTTTAGCCATGAATTAATCTTATACAGTTGCCGTCAAATGTATCATCCATCATCAATGGTAATGTATTAAAATTCGTAAAATATCTAAAATATACAGTATGGCAACCCTAGAATCGGAATTCCAAAGGCTTTTCTCTAAAGGGTCAATGTTTATTGGAAGGCTTTCTCCTTTCCACCGCAATAATTATCGAAGCGTACGTGTACCTTCTATAAGCAAATAATATTGGAAACAACCAATTGATTATTACAAGGATCTGAAAACCGTACAACCCCATTTTATTACAAACCATTCAAATAATGTAGGTACATAATTATTTACAGTTATGTTTACAAATTGAAACGACAGAAATATTAAATGAGGTACGCTATTCAAAATTAAATATTTTAACGTGTATCATTATTAGTAATAATTTTGAAGTATATAATATAAAGTATATAGATATCGTCGGTTTACTACCAGAAGTCATTAAGTGACAGCATTGTCTGAGATAACCCACTTTAAAGTTTCAAATGCATTTTATCAGTTATACTCACACTTAAATAATAAAAAAGTATTTTGCCTTGTACAATCTTAAAGCTTTCAAAGAGTCTCACAAATACTTATTCTTTCGATTACAGAGAAGTTTTAAGAGTAAGATACCGCACTTAGTGAATTCTTGCAAAAATCTTTTAACAACGAATGCACTGACTGACTATTAAAGTATTCAAGATATCTTCAAAAAACGTGTTTTTCGACATAATGACTTATTTACTGAGCAACTTAAGGCATGGCAAAATATGTAGATTGTGACTTCTGCCGGGTCTTATGGCGTAGTAGTGGGTAGCGTTGCGGGCTTCCGTACCGGATCTCACGGATTCGAGTCCCAGTACGAACAGATAAGTGAGGAGCTGATTCTTAATTAAGTATTTGCATCCCCAAAGTCAGTAAAAAAAAGCTAATAAGTGCATTTATATTATGGTGAGGCAATTTTCTAAAAAGTCTATTAAACCTTAAAATTAACATGCTATTTTATATTTATTTTTTTCAGAACAACTATTATTATTTAGCATTTTTTCAATACCGTCTACTTTACACTATCATATGTTATCATTTTTAAATAAAACTATATGAAATAACTATTAGCCAATAAATTGAGAGAGCAAAACTATCCAATTTAGAATAATATATTCTTTATAGATATTAAAACAAATATAACGTGGTAAAATTATAATAAAATGATTGATGTGTAATTATTATATATGAAATCGAAAAAATAATCTTAATTCATCGTTGAAGTAACAGCGTAATAAATAAAACAACATGTAGCATTTGTATTTGGTTACCACAATAAATAATGAAGAAATAAATGTATACCCGAGTACCTATTGTTAGACAATAACATTTCTTTGTTATGTGCTCACGTAACATGCTACAAATGTGAAACAAGGCATTTAAAATGGCGTAATATTCAAATAAGTAGGCAATTTAATGGCATACGAGATTATCGCGCGTTAAGAATAGACAGGTAACATTATCACGTAGAGAAAGCGTAGCTACAGACATAAGGGTTACACGGCTTGCGTAGATCTACGCTGTAGACTCTCAAACTGTATGTGGATACTTTTTATTTATTTTGTTCGTTAATTATTTTGTATCTTGTTTTTATTTGACCTTTCATTGAATTATCTTAGGGTAAGCATATTTTATCTGAGAAAAATAATGTGACATGAGAATAATTTCGTTTTCAATTATGTATATCAATAAAACGTTGATCATGAAAATTTTAAATAATATAGTAATTACTGTTGAAAAATTAAACTGAATTACGTTGGAAAGTAAATTAATGATCAGAAATTCATGTTTTTATTCGGCTTTGCGTCGTTATTTTTATTGCTACATTTAGATACTCACGTGTCCTTGATAAGCACGGTTGGCGATTAACATGGTTTCAGTCTCAAACGATCAAAAAGTTGTTTTGTTAAATAAATTACATTTTTACTTCCTTTACAATAATTTTTGGCTAATCATTTTTTTATTTACGTAACATTTATCCAACACAGATACATTTTTAGATATAAAAAATGTAGCATAAAAAATGCGTTTATTCACATATATTATATTAGGAAAATGTGACATATTTAACTGTTGAAAAAATCCAAGGCCCCAGGTATTTAAAAACTTTTTAGCCTTTTAAGAAAAATGTAATGAAAATTATGATTTCACTTGATAAAATCGAGGAGAGAAGACACTAATATCCAATATGTAAAATCTTTAATTTGATATTGTCTTGCTAATAATCAATATTCCGGGTGTCCGAGGCGCTCGTGGCGGTGTTCTAATCGGTTTAAGTTTTGCCTCCGGAAAGCCTCAATCCTGCCTGCCTTTTCTTTCGACCGGTGGGATTCCGGCGTCCCGGACGTCCGTCGGGTACTATCCATAGGATGTACTCGGCGGAACTGAGGGATGCTGGCATGTCATGGGAGGAAGCAAAGCAATTGGCAGGAGACAGGGAAACATGGAGGTGCCGCGTGGTGGCCATATGCTCCACATAGAGAGCGAACATGGCCAAAGAAGAATTAATCAATAACAACAATCTCTTATAACTATATCGTATAAGTTAAAAACTCAAATCAATATATTAAACATTGTAATTACACGTATCTACTGTGTCAAGAGATGTGTATTAATCATTCTTCAAAAACAACAACTGATTGATACATTAAATCATATAACTGTATTTTTTGTTTGACTCGTCAAGAACTCAACTGTTTTAGAAGTGGAGGTTGCGTCGTAGCACCATAACGTAGCACCATAGCGTAGCGCCTACATATGTAAACATGGCGCGTAAATAGTGTTAGCCATACGAAGCGGAGACACGTGTAGATGGCAATGCCTCTACAGAATCAGCGAGGGGAAAAGAAGAAGAGGTTAAAGGCGTGCTATAAGGGCGTGAGTTGAATCAGAAGTGTATTCATCTGCGTTCAAAATCACGCTAAACATATGAGGATTTTACGCACTTTGTCTTATTACAAAAGCATCAAAAGTCCAAAACCGATGATATAATATTAAAGATATACACTCAAATATTTATATTCAGGTAATTTGCCAAGTTTTTCCCAAAAAAAAAACAACATTCATTTTAGTTCCTGTCTTAGTCGATTCTTTATTCATCTATATTCTTAAATGTTTATAAATTGTTACCAAAACATATGTGCTTTTTTTAAATTTATGTCCGACCCCAATGTGCAGCATTTTGACTTCTAAATGAAGTAACTCAGCAAGACTTTTTTTTCGAAAACTGTTTGTTAGCCAGTCGCTCAACCTCTATTTTCCAAAAAGATTAGGGATAGAAAGGTAAGGCTAGGACAGGACTAGTGGGTAACTAATCGTTCTCTCTGCGCCTAATTACTGAAGGATTGGAAGGGTAGGATGGAATTTTTAGAGATCACAAACACACATGCCTTCGAACAGAAATCGATAAATCTATAAAAAAAAATGTTGTTCGTACTGGGACTTGAATGCGTGAGATCTATAGAGCACGGAAGCCAACAACGCTTACCACTGCACCATAAGACCCGGCAAATGTACTTAACGTTTTTCAATCATGGTATCATATGCCACGTTTTCTATTTTATTAATGTTTTATCACCCAATGTCATAAAATCGTTGTCATAACCGAGTGGTAAGAACTCTTAGGCGTTCTTCGTATTCAGTTTTATTAGGCAGGAGTATGAATCCTTGACCGGAAATATTCATATATTGATTTATATTGCAGTTTCGTCTCATACAGATGGACAGTTATGATATTTACAATTCTTGCCAAAAACAAGGCGCCTAGAGAGAAATTAGCTTAATATTTGTCCTTTCATTAACACAAACGTCTTCAAAGAAAAGTTAGACTACTGAATAGCAAGCAGTCAGTTTTTGTTTAGATGAACCATTAAACGCTTATATATTATAACATCACATTGAAAGCAGTTAAGGCTGAGAATAAATATTTAAAACCAAACTAAAATATTCTCAAAAGTCAACTTATAATAGTCTACGAGTAGAAACATTAAAAAACTTTAAATAAATATTAGGAAATAAATAACATAATTAGATCCAATTTTTAACATGAGTTAATGAATATGTTGACCTTTTATTTTTTTTTCAGTGAATGGATTCTTTTCCTATTAAACTCCAATTAATTTACGGTGTGATTATCAATTACTTTTAATTAGCTTAAGACTGTTTACGGATGCTATAATAAAAAATAGAAATAAACAGATGCCAAACTTGTATATATTTTATTTATTCGTTATAAGCTTAAATTGTTTTGATTTTCGAAAAAATCAACTGTTCTAGCCTTAAAAATATACGCATGCCAAGACAAAAAGCTAAAAGTAAAAGTTCAAGTTCATCCGTGCACTTGAACGCCTGAAGATGCCGAAAGGCGAAACCCGAGTCGTTGGTGAAAAAATCTGTGTGTATGTACATAATTTGAACGATTCAAATTTAATATTGAAATCCCACCAAGCACCTTCAGTCGAAATATTAAATTATATAAATACGTTTCATTTTTACTATATAAAAACTTTTATACAGAATTTAGAAACTGACATTTCATTATCAACCTGAGGGAAAACAATGAAAAATATGTCACACCAGTCAATAAAAGTAAGTACTAATAATAACAAGAAAATTCTGGTATCAATAAATACAGACATAATGCCACCGTTGTTTTTTTTGTAAGTGTTTTAATAAAAGTCACACTATCGGAGTATAATTAATAAATTCACAGCTGTCCATAATGTTAAATCATTCAGGTGGGGTGACAGGTACGCGAGCGTACTCGAGAGGACGTCACTTTCCTTATCGCGCCGGGGCATATTGAAATTATTATTGATAAATGAGCAGTCAAATACCGACATATGGTGTAATTGGCACATCACTGATATTACTCGCGTTAATCAACTTGTTGCAAACAATTCTCGAAGATCTATTATTTTGATTATAATATGCACTATTTTGAATATTTTTAATATGCTATTGTTATCAATTGTATGCTTTATGTTATTAACATCATTGCGATGTTGGCATATAACATTGTGAAGATATTAAAAACTTTAAGCTCTTATAATAATTGAATCGTGTATTTCAAAAACGTTACGAGTCACATTTTTTTTCCAAAAATGAGTTGAATATGCAAACATCTTCCGAATATCAAATACACACATATAATACGAAAACGTTCCACGCATGTATATGACACAAGCGGATATAATAATAAGCTATAACAAGAAATTCAACAACAAACAAAAGACTTAATTAGATCGCTACTTCATTATACACGAAGACTTTTATGAGGGACTGGACATAAATCGCTTTCATCACTAAAAAAATTCTGACTCGTCTCATGTGTTCGGTCGTCTCACGTGTTTGAATCTAATGAAGCCTTTTGTTTGTCACTACTGTCTTGAGTTGTTGATTTTTTTTATTAAGAAATCCGTTATCCACTTTACTGTATGTTTGTTTTTAGGAATCGTATGAGAACAAACAATTCGTATGAAAATATAGTATTCGTTATTTTTAGTGGAGCTTGTTATTTCAAAATCGTGTAAAAAATTTGCGTGATCAAATACTTGATGGTCATTCTGTATATTCGCAGTAAAATCAATTGATTCAATGTTTATTTCATATTTTTTCAGCTACTCTTTATATATATTTAAGTAACTTTTAATTTGCCATGAAATTTTATATGTTTGTTGTCAACAAACAATTCTTTTTTCATTGCCTATAAATTATCTAGTATGTTGTAGTGTAACTAACTAGATACTAACTACATAGTCTATTTTTTCCACTTGATGCGACTAAATTTATCTTATCTGTTCCAGGTGAATATGTCTATTTTATTTTTTTCTGTTTCGATAAGATTTTTGGGGAAGATGAAACCATTATAGTATAATAATTTCTAACGAAACCGAGTAATTTATAAGATAGTAAAAGAAAACAAATATAAATATTTCAAAAAATTTACGTTTTGTAGCTGGATGATATCTTTTTGTTGACTATCTCTTTAAATATCCACTTATATTAATAAAATATTTAAGCCGCATAGGATAAAATCACCAACGTTGTTAGGTCGATAACAATGTTCCTGTCTACAATCGTCAGTAATCTATTTTATTTACTAGGCCACGTTATTTAATTAATAACGTTTCCGATTAATTTATAACTCCCTAATCCTATCATATTTAATGCACACAGAGCTATAAAAATGTACAGGTATACAACATCGCGACATAATTCCTAATATTACAATATATGTATTAATATTGATTTATAATCCTTTTGTTTGGATATCATTTCATTTGCGCATCCGCTCATCATAGAAAAGAACATTTTCCTTATCGTCAGGTATCACCGACAGTTGTGATCGAGCGCTAACGTAAAAAATAATTTATATTAATCTCCATGTTGTGGAATCAATTTATCCCACTGATATTTTATTTCAGCTTAGCTATCATAGTTCAAAAAGTTTTTTTTACCTTTATTTACACATCGACTGTGGAGAGTAAAAGGACGTAACCCAAACATGACAAATTTTACAAGAGACACAAACAGTTTTTTGATGATTTTGGGCCAAAAACAAATTATGAAATATACACAACCTTTAAGTGCACAGAGACTGATAAATTGATTCTCAATTAACTTTATCTAATATTAATTTAATTATTTCAAAAGAAAAAACCTTTTTTAAGTCTTTTTTCATGATCGCAATTTTTTTAGGCCCTTATTTTTTCAAACTTAAAAGTTAAAGCAAGATACTTATTCGGCATTTTCGGCTGACATTCTTTTAATAGAACGTGTATCAAGTTGTATATATCGTGATTATTAAAAAAAATCTATGTTCAAAAAAAGTGTGGGTTACGTTCTTTTCATTTCCACAGTCAATATGAAATGTACTGATGAATTTTTATGGTGAAAACAATTTTTGACATTTTCTCATACAAATTCTTGACTGTATACCTTAATATTCTTTAAATTAAAAGCTTTAAATAATAAAACAGTAAATAAACCAAAAAAAATACTGATATGAAACTGTGATCGTACGTTTATTATCATAAATTGCTTGTAATGTAAATTAGACTTCAAAGAATTTCGTATGACTTGACAGAAGGTTGGGCCAGGGCCGGCGCTACCATACAGGCGAAATAGGCAATCGCCTAGGGCGCAAAGTATTAAGGGGCGCATAAATTGAGAAATCAAATTATTTTTATATTCTAATAACAAATAATAGTTTATACTTGAATCTGTTCGTTATAATTATGTATCATATTATATATACTTCGAAAAGGGTAGGTTGAGCGCCTGACTAACAAACAGTTCTCGTAAAAAAACTTCTTTTGAAATACTTCCATTAGGAGGCCATGTGATTCACATAGAGAGTGGAAATGCATATAAAAAAAAATATTCCACAGTTTGTTAAAAAGGGGGCGCGCCAATACCCGTTACCTAGGGCGCCAAATATCCTCGCGCCGGTACTGGGTTGGGCACACAATCTATTATTTACTTTATTGCTAGCATTTTATGAAATTTCAACACAACAATATGTTAAGCTTCCTTTATCTTTAAATTTACATTTTAGCTAGAACTGAATTTAAATGATATGTGAATTCAAAATAAATAATATTTATCTTCATCGTATTTTTTTTCTTTATTATTGCAATGGTGATGTAATTTGATATTTGTCAATGAAAAATTCTTATTCACCAATAACGTAAGAAATTCGTAAGACAATAATTGAATCTAAAATAATATTCAGCATTTCGGCTTTTTTAAATTGACACTACACAACACGTACTAATTTTAAATAAACATTCATTGCAAAAAAAAAAACTCTTTTCACAATCGTGTGATTGCTTATCAATTATGAAAAATAAAATTAACTACATGCATAAGTGTACTAAAGTAAATAAAAAAGATCTGCTTTTACAGCGAAATTTCCGGTATCAAATAGTTGAATACTGCTGTATCTGATGTTTAATTTTATCACCTGAAGCAAAGCAATAGCTTACTGAATCATACCATGTGCCAGTGGTTGACAACCCTCTATTTTAACATCACAATGATAAGAAATTATAATCACACACTAAGCCCGTAATTATATTTGCTGTGTTTGAACATGAATATTATTAGCAAGATAAGCTTGTTGGTTGCGCTTGAGATAAACTATAATAAATGATTAAGCACATAACATAAGGTAGAATGTTTAATTAGCTTCGCTATGCTATTTCGAATAAATGTTGTCACATACATTTTTTGACAGTTGATTTCTACGGATGATAAAAATATTTCTCTCTTAAATTTTCACATACCACGAGTTATTTATTTTCATTACAAATCAAAATCAAAATAGAAAAAAAAATAGCATTCATATTTTCGAGCTTGTGATTTTAACAACTACAGTTAATGAACGTCTTTATTCGTTCAATAACGAGCTTTTCTGACAACTTACAGCCTTCAGCTGATTTACTATACAACTTAAATCAACCTTCTGATTATTGATACAAATTTGAATCCTAATAAAAATGACGATACACCATTTCATTCAATAAATTCAATTATTTCATGCTCAGCACAATACAATTCACACCAATATTATAACTAAGCAATGCAAGACTACATATTATGGACTATAACAAAAATTCCTGCCTCAGTTTGAGATTATACGTGCTTGCAGCGGTATAAACCAGATAGCTTCTTATCAAAACGTGAAAAGTAATTTTGATCTAAATAAGAAGTTTTATAAAACATGTGTACATTGATTGAATGATTATGGCAGTATACATTATACAAATACATATTTTGAATTCAATATTAACCAAAAACCTCGAACAATTCAAGATTTTTGCTAAGCGAACGTTTTTCAACCAAATGTTTTTGCAAAGCCAATAATGATAAGTAACAAAGTGGAACACGTGCAATGTATTTTTGTGATGTTTACAAAGACGCATTTACAGCGAATAAACCTTGTTTCAAAATCCAATATATTATTTAAATAAGGTTTTATTATATTTGCAAGTTTGTCATTTTTTCTTACAATTAATAAATACTAACGAATACTTTCACAAGTAAGAAAATCATCTTCAATACATTTGTCAAAATCAATATACACGTCCCTAAATTAAAAAGTATTTACAAAGCTTAAATTATTTTTTCTCAACTTTATCTTTATCTTTGGTATTACTTCATATAACTTATTTTGAAAATCTCTGATCTAAACTATTATTGTGTATATTATATTGAAGCTGCCAAATCAAAATGAGTATTCTACACGATATAGACTCAACAAAATACAATATGTAAGTAAGTGAGTAGCGAAAACCGGTTTATGGCCATTGTCTGTTTCAACCTAACATTAATCTTTTAATTAGTCATCAAAATAAGCGTTTGAATATGTTAACCATATCGCTTTTGCCATTTTAAATATTGTTTTATTAAATAATTTTAATTTCGATTGTGATATTTAGCTGCTATAAAACTGTCTCGTTTGCTCAGTTTTATGGTTTTAAAGCAGTATATTGGCTTTTAACATAATAAATAAGCAATATATTACATTCTGTTTGAAATATCATTTGTTTTTGTCTAGAGATTTTACATCAAGTGTATTTTTAACACATTTTAGTAACTTGTATTAATTCAATAGTTGTAATTTACAACATTTTTATAATGATCACAATCATTATTTTACTTAAGCGATAAGAATATTTCGATCAGTATTTTCAGAAAATATTCAATTCAAAAAAAAATAATAAATATTCTAAAGATTTTCCTTTTGAATATACCACAAAATTATTTATTTTTTAAATTTAAGTAATTATTTTGTATTCGATTAATTTTTTAAACAGTATAAATTAAGCATGGTTTATGCAGTTCACGATAAAATATTGTGCAAATTGTTTTAATAATTTTATCGATATTAATCCAAGTTGTTCTTACAAAATAAAATAATGCTAATACTTTCGATTCGGCGGTAACTTTGTACTTATGCAAACACTTGCGAAAGTAGTTGTCTGAGGATGCCTCTGAGAGAGGCGAAACACGTGAACCATTTTGAAACATAATACGTGGAAAAATCTAAGTTATTTTTATTTTATATTAAAATAATGCTGTTAGTATTCGCTTCGATGAAGAATTATATTGGCTATTCCACAAAGCTGTCAAATTGAATACAAGAATTATATACTGTCATATACTATTTTCAACATTGTTTTGGTAAAATAAAACATTCGAATAGATTTAATTATTATATTAAAGTTATATAACAATACCAATCTTAGGTATGTCTAAAAACTTTAATAAAAAACATTTTGATCAATACGTATACTTTGTTAATGTTTTTCAATGTGTATTTTATTTCTAGTTGATTAGCAACTTAACCCTCCAAGGACGAGCGTGACCATATGGTCACAGTAAACACCGTTGTCTATTGATCCCACTATTCATCCTTTTCTTCCTGAATATCGTTGCTTTTGCACATATTTGGTTAAAAAGGGTACAGACTTGAGTTAATCATCAGCCGCAGTGACAGAAACGGCCATCAAAAGCACATGTGATTTTTTGAATTTCCGTTTTTTTAAATAAACTTTTTAAAATTGTTCATTATTTTTTTATCAAAATATCAAATTATATACAGTTCTTTTGCTAATATATTGTTAATATATTGAAATTATGTTGATCTAAAGAGGTTTAGCTATATTTCAACCCCGAATGTTTGCGTGCCCATACGGTCAGGATCGTCCTTACTACTGTCCGTACACAATATTACACGGTAATAAAAGGATGAGCATGGCTATATAGTCATGCGGGGTTTCTATACAACGACTTGGCGTTTTATTTTTTAATTTTTGTTAGAAATAAAAGTTATCCGTGATTTCAATATGACTTAAAAAATATTTTTTTATCGAAAAAAAGCTCTCGTCTCTGAAGGGTTAATAATACCATATATATAACATGGGTATTGTATACATAGGTATGTCAAATGTTACCGCTGTAACCATATGGCGTTATTATATTCTCTGGCCGTATCACCTTCGCTGTATTAACTGTGATATATTTCATTACATGATTAAGACGACTTATTATCAGGCTTGCAGTAAATAGTGTTAATAATAGTACACTGCCATAATCCTTATTGCAATATGTTCATTTGTTAGAATGAATATGTAACAACATAACTTTTGTATAATTTGATAAAATACAAGCATTATATACATGTACCTTAGTCATTGTTTAATATATGTTTATTATTATCGATCCCTTAAATTTCTTTAGTAAAATAAAAACAAAAACAATATAAAATGTTTCTATCATCAATTTGTTAGATAATATTGTATAAAAAAAGTTTAATTATATTGTTTATCATTAATTTATTTCATCGTAAAAAGAATATTCACTGCCAATAATTTACGTTGGTAATTATTTTATATGTGTGTTAATGTCCGTAACTGGTTTCATTTCTGGTCATATAAATTTAAATTTTGTATTGCTTAGGGTTTTTTTTATAATTGTTAATTTACAAATTAATAAAATTTAATTACGTACAGTGAATGACTAACAATCAAAACTTACAAAAATAATAAACGTTTGCAGTTAGTCTACCAGTTTCTAAGAGCAAACTTCATTGTGGTATTCATGATTTCAAGATTTTCTTATAGCGAGTTTTCTATACAATATCGCATCTGTGTTTTGTATGCGTTTCATTACACTTCTATAATTTTATTTTTAATGGGTTGTTTTTTTTCAAAAATTCTATAATAGGTACTATAGACTTCTTCTCAACAAAGAAAAAATATTTTAGATAGAATTTTGCGTTATTTTTCACTTGGCTTTCTTCTAGCATACACTATTAAAAGAGACCAACATGTCGCGTAATAAGTAGGTAAGTACCTACCTATCCAAAAGTAAATGAATGTGTGTGTATGTCGGAATTGTGCGAGTATTTTGTTTGATTTGGCAAGTTAATAACGCCATCGCCAGATGTCGACACAATTACTGATCCCGGCACCCTCCCCCTGCCCATTTTCCGACCGCCAGCCCCCTCTTTATCATGGTCCGCAGTTGACCAATACTCTATCTGTGATTCAGTGAAAACCATAGACGTTAACACTATGAGTTTTTATAGAGAGTGATCCTTAATAATTTTAAGTAATAATGAGTATTTTTAATATCGAATATGAAACATTTATGTTTTGATTATTTGAGTTAATCAAAAGCAAAACCACTCGTTTTTAAAACGTAAAAAATATTATTTTTAGGTACCGTCTTTGATAATGATTTAATTGTATTAAAATCTTACATTATAATAAAATATATACACATTTAAAAAATATATATATTTGCTTTTTTTTATCTGATTTGGTTGTAGCAATTTTGCTTTGAAATTAATAATATAAATTTCAAAAAACATTGGCGCTAAAAAGGAAAGATATTTATTTTACAGTTAAAACTTTATAAGATCAGAAATTCGTCAAATTTTAAAATAAAAACCAGGGCAGTGTCGAAGTCGGAGTCGGAGTCGTGAAATATGATCGGCTTTTTTTTTGAAAAACATATATTTAATCATGTGTATTTAAACAAAATACTCAAAAGTGTTAACATTTCATGCTTGACTGACTAAAGATGATCTGATGGTATACATATATATATAAGTTAAAATGAAATTATTAAAAAAAATCCTCAGAGTCGGAGTCAGTCGTCTTTTTTTCACGCGACTCTGCCCTGAATTAAAAACATAAAAACGGTTTTTAAAAACTAATATTTTAATATTTTCATATTCATAATAAAATGAAAATCATTTCTAGAACGAAACCATCCTAAATTGCTATGTAATTTATTAAGATATTATACTGCCTCTAGATAGAAAATAAATATTTAAGAATGGCATAAAATAACTGATGAAGTATTATAGAGACTTTTTCAACAAAAATGAATTTTTGGAAGATACATTGTACCTACATTTTACCTAAATTTAAGTAAACAACTATAAATAAAGCGATTAAATACACATAATTTTTGATTGATTTGATATCAGCATTCGTATTAAATTTAGTAATTATTTAGTGTTTATTTTTTTACCGAACTTTTGAAGATAGCGACTTTGTTTCTTAACGACTCAAATGTTATTTGACAGTACATAGTTTTTTAAAAATTATGTAGTAGTAACATTTACACGAAACTCACTATGGTTCTACCACCACTAACATATTCCATAGTCCGTTCAAAAAATAGCATTCAAAATGTAGGAAGACTAATTTGTTTATTAAATTATTTTCAAAAAATGAAAACAAAATAATCACGAAAAACTTTTTTTTTAGAACCAAGCAATTTTGTAAGATTTACCAACTAAAGTTTTTAACACTTTATAATATGTATTGTTGATTTTTTGATCATTTTTTTTTTAAATTAATAAATATTTGACCAAAACAATAAAAAAAAAATTCTAGTATTTCTATATGTAGGTATGTTGCTTTGAAATACCTATCTCTTCAAGAATCAGTAGGTATACTAAGAGCCGTCGCTTTCAGTCTAAAATGTAAGTTTTACCTAGACTTGATCATTCTCTACAATTTTTCTACAAATCTGTTCTTTTGACATAGTCAAATTACATTATATATATTTAATCTCCTTCATATTTGTCATATTTCGTATAAATCTGTATATAAAAATCTTAAGGTAAGATGTACTAAAAAAATAATGGCATTTTCATTCATACATTTTTCATACGAATTAACTACAAATGCATAATAATATATAGGTAGATATATTTATAATTTTGACAAGACACAAAAACTACTCTAAAAGTATGCATGAAAATAGTCTAAAACTTTTTCCACCGATTATAAATACAATAATATAATTCATTTATTAATAATATGATTGTGAATTTCTGTTGTTTTATATGAACAGATATATTAGCGTACATAAAATAATAAATGCATGCAAAAGCAACGTAAAAAGTCTCACTCGTACTGAGTCGATCCCTCCACGCAAGCGGATTGGTGAGTAGACCCTGGAAACCAGGCCAGTATAGTCCACGCTGAGCCAGTGCATCCATCTGCCCTTGTTTCGCCTGATGCTGGAAGTACTGCGCCACGTTCGCGGCAGCCGCAGCCAAACTTAGTCCCCTAGGTCCCAGAGCCGGCCGCGAAAGTATCGTATCAATGCCGTGAGGATTATTAGGACTAGGGTTCGGATTCCCGTGATGGTGAGATGATGAAGGTGGACTTGAATTTCTCATTTCTGTCATTGAATGTAACGCTGCTAACGGTGGCCCGGGAGGTAGGAAATTTAAACCTAGGTGAGGGTGTCCCGATAAGGTTGGCGGGGGAGATGGCGAGCCTTCCGAGCCGTCGGGGAGGCGCCAGGCCCGAGGGCCGCCGCCACCCCCGCGCCAAGGGCTGAGGAGCGCCTCGCTGCACATCCAGCCGGCACTCTGGCCCGCTTCGAGGTCCCGTTCCTCCG